>PVLD010030220.1:0-17088 GCA_004027595.1 Dinomys branickii
GTCTGACTAAATTTGCATGTCTGTATATGGGTCCATGCATCTACAATTCGAAGATATCAATGGATAAAGCAACAACTACTGTTGAGACCATATCACCTTGTCTATAGATTAGTTGTGATTGTACTATTTTCTATGATAATGGGTGTCTGTTTGTCAATATGTTTTTGTACTTTTATGTTTCTAAAATAAAAAAAAAAATTAAAAAAAAAAAGACCAGTTTTGGAAGGTTTCTGCCAGAAAGAAGAACTGCATTGGTTCTTGGACTCCAGATGATGTGTGTTATGGCTTGGCAGAAAGTTTGTCTGCATTTTGCTCCTGTCCAAAGACTTTGCCTAAAATGGAGATTAAGTGCAGCAGTGGACTGGTTAATCTGGGAAAAGAAATTTCAAGGCAGTGGGATGTTAGGGCAGTGGCATGGCTATTGTTGGGGGCCTTATATTGAGATTTATATTGAGAAGCAAGATTTATATTGAGAAGCAAGAACAAAGAGCCCAGCAGGATGATTTAAAATGTTGTGAGTTTGGCCAGAAGGGAAGCTCTAGTAAAACTGTGGATTGCAAAGGTGGAATTGAGGAGATCCTGATTGCTGAAGAGGAACAAGAGAGTAGAAAAGATGGCCTGAGAGCATCACAATGGGCAACAATTCTCCACCCTTTGCAGCCTCAAAACTGCAAAGGTGAAAGACCTTGCCTTGAGAAGGAAGCCACAGAGCGCCATGTTCCAGAATGGCGGCAGTGGCTGCACCAGGTTCCAGAAAAGTGGCAGCATAGAGAATTTGTTCCTCAGAATTGGATTCAGAGTACCCAGTGACCCAGACACTCGACCCCTATGGCCAAGAGAAAGGAAAGCCTGGCTACTGTTCCAGCTGGCAGCAGACCTTGGCATCATCCACGTGGCCCTGGCTTTAGGTGCATGGAGAATGCAAGAGTTCTGAGGTTAAAGAGGCTTCCACCCAGATTTCAGAAGGCCTGGGAGGCCAGGCAGTGTGCCCCTGAGAGGGCAGTGTGTGAGGCTGTGAGTATGAAGCAAAAGGTGCACTAGAGACCTCAGAAGTTTAGAAAACCCAGGGCCATGAATCATCTGAGGAAGGCTGCAAGGAGGGAGTGAAGTGGGCCCAAAAGAGAAGCCCTAGGAGCTGGAACCACCGGAAGTGCCATAGGGGTGGATTCACACAAGCCCTTTGGAGCTCACAACATGCCACAAGTTGCTTCAGATGCTGGATTTGGAACTACAGGGCATAATGTTAGCCCTGCTGGATGTTGGACTTGCTTTGCTCCCAATGCTCTGTATCCGTGTTTGTACCTTTTGTAATGGTAATGTGTATTTTGTGCCACTGAACATTGGAAGTGTTTAACTTTTCATTTGTACAGGGGCTCACAGCTAAGAGTTTGCCTTACATATTGGAGGACACTTGGGACTTGGACTTTTTAGCAATGCTGAAACTGTTAGGACTTTGGCAACTCTTGCAGATGGACTAAATGCTATTTGTATAAAGGGATGCACATGAGTCTTTGGGGGGCCAGGGGTGGAATGTTGTGGTTTGTGTCTGCATGTCCCCCCAAATCCTCATGCTGTTAAGGGTGGCTTTTAGAGTTTATGACTGA
Organism: Dinomys branickii; assembly: GCA_004027595.1. Taxonomy (NCBI): domain Eukaryota; kingdom Metazoa; phylum Chordata; class Mammalia; order Rodentia; family Dinomyidae; genus Dinomys; species Dinomys branickii. The sequence continues at coordinate 1,605 of PVLD010030220.1, forward strand.
TCCATGATCCAATATTGGGATTATGTGTGTGAAGAGCTATACCCGCCCTAGGGCAGATAGTTTGCTGGGATTATGGATATGAGCACTATACCTGCCCTAGGGCAGATAGTTTGTGTATATAAGGGAGAGAAAGAGGCTGCTTGCTGCCATTCCTCCCTTCTTGCACTTGTTGCTTTGCTATGTACCACCCTGTTATGGTTGATACATTGTGTCAACTTGGGGAGTCTAGAGATTTGACTGAGTGATTCAGCAGGAAGCCAAGGTGCTTACTTTGTATATATCCTGAGCCTGTGGAAGTGGAGGGCATGGAGGTTATGTGAGAGGTACACACCCCCTGGGTGGGGGTAGGCTATTTACAATGTAGGGTAGAAAAGAAGGCTGCTTGCAGCCATCCTTCCCTTTTGCTGGTTGTTTTTGCTGTGCTCTGCTGCCATGAACAGTTTGCCCTCTGCCATGTGCCACTCTGCCTCTGAGTCCAAGTATGGACTGAAACCTCCACAAACTGTAAGCTAAATAAACCTTTCCTTCCTTCATTTTGGGTGTTGGGTATTTTGTCTCAGCAACGAGAGAAAAGTAACCAAGACATGGCACCATGAACTGTAGCCCTCTGCCATGTGCCACTGTGCCTCAGAACCAGCCAAGAATGGACTGAAACTTCCACAAACTGTAAGCTAAATAAACCTTTCCTTCCTTCATTTTGGGTGTCAAGTATTTTGTCCCAGCAACAAGAAAAAAGTAACCAAGACAGTATCCAACAAGAACTTTTATAAATCAGTAATAAGACTGACAACTCAATTAGTAATGAACAGAAGAATCTGGACACACCTCAAAATGCTGGGTGTACAAAACAGATATACAAATGAAAACACACTGACTGGGTCATCGGTGAAATATTTACACCACAAGATTCTCTACACACCCAGAAGAATAACTACTACTAAAACACTGACTGTACCAAAATCATATGAAACAACTGGGGCACCCTTCTATCTTGGGTGGGAATAAAATGGTACAAGTAATTTAGAGAACTCTGTAGCAGGTTTTTTTAAATAAAAATTTACATACACCTAGATCCAACATTCTGCTCCTGGGTAGTTATGAAAAACAGAAAACTTAGGTTCATAAGTAACATGTGAAAAACTGTTACAGCTTTTTAATAAAAAAGAAGAAAAGGGGGGCATTGTCTTTCAGCAGGAAAATATGTGTTGGCCTGAAATCCAAGTGGAGAAAATATTAAAGGAAGAAGTCATAGTCAGTTGTATCAAATTTTAATGTTTCAAGTAATAGGAGAACTGAGTGGACCATTTGATTTAGGTCATTGGAGACTAAATAGTATTAAGTAACCCTAAAGTTAAATACAATCTGTGAAGGGTATTTGGATTAGTTCCATCTAAGTATTTCAATTAAGAGTAGAATTGTATCCAATCTATTTTACATTTTCTGCCTGCATTATAATTACATTTCAACACACAGGTGGGGAATAGGTAGGGTGTAATGGTTTCTCCTAAGATTGACTAATATACTCTGGTAGTATTTTTGTGATAATAAATCCAGTTTTCTAATGATAGTATTATTTTATATCCTTAATATTCAATGTTTATACAAAAAATTAGCAGGCATTATAATCCACAAGTCTTACCATATTTCTCTCTAGTAGTAAACTTAAAGTATGCCAAGTAATGCATGAGGGTTTTAGCATATAAGCATGTTATATATATGGAGTAAAAAGGATATAAGATGTTTTCAGTGTATGATAGACATATGTGTATTTATATTTAAAGTTCAGTTTTCAGATGAAGATGCAAACCCAGGCACAAATTGTTCTTATTTACCAATATGCTAATGCTGCTAAGTTGGTAACTTGCATGAGCATACAAACATGCCAGAAGTGGCTTTAAGGGGCTGGGGATATAGCTCACTGGAATAAGTGCTTGCCTAGCAAGCTCAGGGTCCTGAGTTCGATCCCCAGTACCGCAAAAAAAAAAAAAAAAAAAAAAAAAAGAAGTGGCTTTAAGATGGACACTTTCTGCCTGGCCTTCACAAAATCTAGTGGAAAGAACTGTTTTAGGCTGAATATTGATGCAAACAGGAACTTTGGTATCTATTTTGTTAGCTTGGAAATTTAAAAAATAATTTTCTAAATAACTCAATGGTTAAATAAATCACAATAAAACTAAAAAGTTAAATTGAATTTCAGGGATACACTGGTTTATGCAAAATCACACAGGTAATCAATACTGAGCTAGTAGTCATTATCTGATTCTCAGATTTAACATTACAAAACATTGCCTCTGTGAATCTCAAAAATGCCTATGCCTCTGTCTTTAAATTACTCCAAAAATCTGAAGCTGGACAAAATTTATCTTAATCTCTTTATACATTTTTCAAGTAAATGAAAGCTCATTAATCTTTCATATCTCCCACTGGACTATAAGTTCCATAAGGACGGGGACTTGGCTAATCATGTTCATTCATCTCCACATTTCCATTGGTATCTAAAATAATGCCTCATACCTATGCTATTTTCTTGATAAATATGTAAAGAATGTGAAAAGGAAGGCATAATTACAACCTGGAAATACTATCTGCTCTTTGATTTTTTTTAAACTCCAGATGAAAAGAATTAATTCTACCTCAAACCACAAAAACCTAAGTGTTTCACAGAGATAATGGATCACATGGCATTAAGAGCAAGCCAAGGTATGCTAAAGTTTTTCAGTAAATCACCATAAGCTATGAGAAAGGCATGGAACAGCTCACAGCTTTATGAAAAGAAACAAGTCTACCTCTAACCTCAGATGTGTTGCTTCCAGAATTGTGGGGCAATAAATTCCTCTTGCTTAAATTGTCCAATTTGTGGTATTTTGTTACAACATTTTTAGCGAACTAGTGCTGGCATCTTAAGGATAATCTATCATACCCGCTGGAGTCTTGAACCATGTTTAGATCACCGTTTCTCCATACCAGGTGGTTTGTGCACAAACAATGCGAGAGATGAATGGGGAGTAGGTTAGGGCCGGTCTGTGGGAGAGCTGAAATATCATAATAAGAAACTTGACCTAAAGCATTGAGTGAATCATTAAAATGGATGACCTTTAAATATCTCCAACTTTGAATGCTTATAGCTCTGTGGTTCTAAGATTATTTCTCTCTCTGGAGTCATTATTCAGAAAAGAAAAATGATATATCTGTTCCAGCAAAATTTTATTCAGCACTTAAAATACCATCTATTAAGGATTGGCCTCTTTTGAATGGGTTTCCAAAGCATTTAAATGTAAAAAGTTGCAAAATCTTGCCCGTGGCACCCAAGAAATATGAATAAAAAGATAAATAAGAAAGTTGATGACCTTATAATAATTTTATGGTGATTTTACCCCATGTGTTTGAGCTGAGTACATCTTAAAGGAATCTGACGTAGTCAGTTCCTCCCATGTTTCTCAGGGGTCAGTCCCTGAGAGCCTGGCTTCTGTTCTCAGGACCCTAAAGTTCCCATAAGCTCACCTGAACACAGAGGACCCAAGCGTTGATAAAGTAAACCATGAGATCCAGTTGTCTTACCTGGAATACTGCAGAGCAGCCCTAGACGAGGAGCCAAGAGAACTTATTTTTTAGTCCTGTTATTTATTACAATAAAATAGAATATTCTCTAAACATCAGGTTATTTTAACATATCCCTGTTTCCCACTAGTCTTTTAGGTTTTTGAATACAAAAACCATCACTTTACCTTATTATTTCCCTACCACAGTGTGTGCCTGGTATGTCTCCTGGTGTGAGGAATAAACAAGACCAACATGTCCCACCTAGAATGTAAATTAACACTCACATCACATTATAAATGGTCAGCATGCTACCACAGCACACAGCTTTAGCAGCTGGGCGCTGATTCTTCCTGAAAATCAACCTAGCATCTGACAGTTAGTTAAAGGATTCACTTCAAATCTCCTTCATTTTTCTGTGTGTATCTATATGAATACATTTTAGTGGAATTATACATTTATAGTTCCTTTTTCACCTGATTATGTACTTCCTAGGTGTCAGGGGCTCTTTAAAATAACAAGGCCTGAAAGTCTCAAGTTTGCCCAACCCTGTGGTCAGGGCAAAACACACGCGCATGCACACACACCCCTTTCCTTTACATTTTTTTTGTATTTTAGTAAAGAGAAATTGTCTTGAACCACATATAAAATATATGATAGCATAAACAAGCAACAAAACTTCCTCTTTTATATTTTAATTATAATATTTAACCTCGGGACCTTGAAGGCATTCAAAAATACTTGCTTAACACGTGCTTACTATGTCTCAAAAGAATATATCTTTTTTATCAAATACCTACAGAACACCCAAGTGATGGTGCTAAATAGACATTCAAAAATATAGCATAAAATATTGTAATGAGTGGAGAAGTCAAGTGGCAATTGTCATAGAATTTAAAGGAAGTTAAGTATGCATTCTGTTGTTACTTTCAGATTCTACAACGTATAGCACCTGTGTGATTCTTTCCTTGATGACTTCACCTTGATTTGTTCCTTGATTTTTAACTATTCAATTTCCAGCCTCTCCTTTATGTCCTACCTGTTTATATGCTTCTATACTTATTTAACAAAGTTAAATATTTTATAAACTCTGCATTTCAATTTCCTTATGTAACAAAATCCCTCCTACTCCGATGTAAGTTGTTACATAGTTTTCTATGAAAATTGTACAAATTAAATAGCACACTGTTATAATAAAGAGATACACAAATAACAATGATCAAAACTAAAAAGAAAGGAATAAAGAGCAACTTGATGTTCTCTCCATCACCCAGTCGTTTCACCCCGCTGTTCCCTGCCCACTGGTAGCCTCTTCCACTCCCGGGGATCAGGGCCAAACACGTGGCAGCTTCGCCGCGCTGAACACGCAGCTTCCACAACTGCTGTGGTCATCGGCATTCCTACCCTGAACTGGAGACACAGGCGTGGACGTTATCCCTCGTGGAAGGTCTATAACCAGATCTGTAACTGGCCCATACACTCCCACTCGCCTCTCCATGGCGAAGGCTGACTTACGAGGCCACACACACCGCTCGGGAGCCCTCCAGGATCAGTTAGCAGTCGTACTCCAGCGACTAGTTCCTCGATCACCACAGAAGGCGGGGGTACGTTTTGGTGAGTAGCTGGCCCTTTTCACTCCCATAAGGCCTACCACCATTTTCTCAAACCTTTCCCTAGCAATGGACCTTTATTTCTGGGTTATCTGAACTCACTAGAGTCTTTATTTACTTGGACTCCAGGCAATGGAAGACTTAATAACTATGGTCGCCTTGCTTTCCCGCGAGGACTGTGGCCCTTCACATCTTCGCTGATGCTGTTGGCAGACGGCCTCTGTTCTTACCCACCGTGCATTCATCAGTAGTACGTGTAATCCGATGTGAAAGTCTGTTCCTTTCACCATTATACTGAGTACAAAATAGTAGCTCACTATTATTTTTTAAGTTGTATTGTGCGGGCCACTCTAAACCTTTAAGTTATATTAAATACTTACAATTCACTTAGCTTACTGTACTTAGATCTTTCTATCTTTTGCCTAATTTTCTATTAGGTAATTTTTTCTGCTATTGGTTTTACCTTGCTGAATTTATATTTTTGAAAATGAGAAAAAAAAATTTCTAGTGCTGGAAGTATTTATTGTTAGATTTATTGCTCCCTTGACCTGCTCACTATTTCATGAAAATCACCAACATTAATATATTCCAGAAAGTAATATTTCAAATGTCCTAGAACATATCAAATTTCCCTTATAAATCTTAACATACAATCCTGAGCTTAACTTGTTCTTTTAAAAGAGAATAATAAATATTTCATGACAACATTTCATTTAGCAGTTTTGAAAGTGGACCTCATAGATTGGGCAGTACACAAGTCTCCTTTCATCAGGAAGTCCACGGGGCCCCGCCTGGCAAAGCCCAGGAGCCCAACAGAATGCTGCTCGCGGCACCCTGCCAGCCATCGCATGGGCTGTGTCTCCCCGGAGATGCCCTTTTGATATGATGTCCTGCTTGGAGCCAACCAACTATGGACTAAAACCTCTACAAACTGTGAACTGCAATAAAGTTTTCCTCCTCTAATTTCTGGATGTTGGGTATTTTGTCACAGCAGGGACAAGATTAAGACAGTAAGCAGGGTCATACTCAACATAATGATATGGGTATCCGTGTTTTATGTCTAAGTTTTATAAAATACACAGATAATAATGTAGGTTTACATAATTTTTAATATCTTAGAATTCAAATCTTCTAAGCACACTTTGAGGACTGACAAACAATCATTTTCCAGTCTGTTTAAAGCTTTCAGACTGTTCTCCTCCCCCAGGTGGCAAACACAACTGCTGCAACCTCTGCCTCAGCCATACGTCCCATATCATCGAACTTTGTTGTTTTTACCTTTGCTACTCCTTTTGGCACAAATCTCTACTGTCTCATGTGAACAGTCACAGGTTGGGCTTTCTGTCTTCACCATTTCGCTCTTTTAGTTCATTTTCCCAATACTAGCCAAAATGATATTTTAAGTACAATCTGACCACACACCATAAATTTAAAATTTTTTCTTTTCCCCATTACACTCAAAATAAAATCAGCACTTTTTATCATGAGTTATAAAACCTATATGATATTATCACTACCTAATTTCACAGATTTATTCCCTACCACTTTTTCCTTTGCTAGGTTTTCAACAAGCACATTAATCTTTCTTCAGCTCTTATAAACATATTAAATTCATTTCTAAATCTTTACATTTCATTTTCCCTCTCCCAGGGATTCTGTTTCCCTAAATGTAGACCATGACTAATAATTTAAATTCTCAATTTTTATATCACTTTTTCAAGAAGAACCCAGGACAGAATCTTTTTTATGTTAAAAAAAAAAGAACAAAAACAAAACAACAAATCTATAGAACAACAAAATCTATAAAAATGATACAGAATTTCAAAGCAAGATGATAGGAAATCAACAATGGTTGTTGTATTACTTATTGTTATCTTCAAAGTAGTTGCTCAGATTACCAGATATAAATATACAAGATCAATCAAATAATTAAACATTAAGTGTCCCTTTCAATAAAATAGAAATTAGTAGTATAATTATCTCAGCTATCTTGTATGTGTGTGTGTTTCCCTTCCTTCTTTCTTTTCTTCTTTCCTTCATTCCAGTTGTTCTTTCCTATTGAACAGTTTCTTTCCCTTTCATATCTATTGTACCTTTCAGCTTTATTTACTCTTTCAGGTTCCTACACTAGAGAGACAGTATGGTGCTTACACATGCAGGTCTGATGTATTTCACTTACGAGTATGGTCTCTAGTTGCATCGATTTGCCTATAAAATCCTCAACTTTATCTTTCTTTATAGATGAGTAATACTCTATTGTATAAAAATACCACATTTTTCTTACCACTCCTTAACTGATGGGCATTTGGGTTGTTTCTAAGATTTTGCTGACAAATTGTGCTGCTATAAACATGGGTGCACACATATCACTGTGGTATGATGTTTTTAATTCTTCTGGGAATATACCCAGAAGTGGAATGACTCAGTTAAATAGGACCTCTAATCCTAATATTTGAGGAATCTCCAGACTGATTTCCACAGTGGTTTCACCAATCTATGCTCCCACCAGCAGTTGAGTAGGATTCCTTTTTCCTCAGAGCCTCTCCAGCATTTGTTATTGGTTGATTTCTTGATGATAGCCATTCTTACTGGAATGAGATGAAATCTCAGTGTTGTTTTACAAATGACCAATGATGTTGAACATTTTTTCATGTACTTATTTGCCATTTGTATTTCTTCCTCTGAGAAGTGTGTGTTCATCTCAGTTGCCCATTTTTTGATTGGGTCTTTGAATTTTGGGGGCCTTAATTTTTTCAATTCTTTGTATGTTCTAGATATAAATCCTTTGTGTGAGGAACAGTTAGCTAAAATGTTTTTCCCACTTGGTGGGTTGTCTTTTCACTCCATTGGTGATTTCTTTTGAAGTACAAAAGCTTTTTAATATGATGACATACCAGTTGTTGATTCTTTGAAGTATTTCCTGTGCAGTTTGGTTTTTGGTCATGAACTCCCTGCCTATCCCTATGTCTTCAAGATTTTGACCTACTCTCTCTTACAGTAGATTTAGTGTTTCAGCTTTAATATTTAAATCTTTAATCCACTTTGACTTTGTTCACTAAAATCATTGCAGAAAATTTTGCAAATCTATGAAATGAAATGGATATCCAGACAAATGAGGCATTAACAATTCCAAATACAAATGACCAGAAAAAATACCTCTCCCTGACCCATCATAGTCATAATCCCAGAAATTCTAAACAAACAAAAAATTCTAAAAGGTATTGGTAAGTAACCTCAGAAAGTAAGTTTATCAGAATAACTGCAGATTTCTCAATAAAAAAATTCAAAATTCTTGGTGTAAAGTTTATCAAGCCCTAGAGAAAACAATTTCCAACCCAGAATATGATATCCTGTCTAATTGTCCTTCAAAATTGAGAGAGACATAAAGACCTCCTGCAACAAAGAGAATCTGAAGAAATTCGTGACCATTAAACCAGCACTACAGAAATCCTCAGAGAAATCTTAAACCGAAATGGCAAGGCCAGCATCACTCAAGAGTCCGAGGGAACAATCGTCAATTGTCAGAGGAAAAAAAAAAAGGAAACAATAAAGGAATTGGCACTGGAAAAATAATTCAATGACAGAAATCAGAAAATAACTTGCAATAATGACATATAAATGCTCTGAACATCCCAGCAAAAGACAGATTGGCAGATTTGAAGAAAAAAATTAACTATATATTTCCCTCAAGAGACCCCTCATCCACAAACAAAAACATAAATTTAAACAAAAAAGATACAAAATGTTACTCTGGGCAACCAGAGTCCAAATCAAGCTCCTTGGGGCTGGGGATAGAGCTCAGTGGAATAAGCGCTTGCCTAGCAAGCGCAGGGTCCTGAGTTCGATCCCCAGTACCGCAAAAAAAAAAAAAAAAAAAAAAAATCAAGCTCCTTAGTAGTCATTTTAATTTCTAACAAAGACACTTCAAACGGAAGCTGACGGGAAAAGGGCCAGTGATACTGGGGAGGGAACAATTCACCAGGAACAAATCAAAGATGTAAATATATACGCACTAAATGTCAGTGTACACAATTTCATAAAATAAAAACTACTCAACACTGAAGGACAAATAACTACCAATGCAATAGTAAGGACTTCATTACTTCACTCTGACAAAGACAAAAATTTAAAGAGAAATACCAGAATTGAACAATATCATCAAATAAATGGATTTAACAGATATCTACAGTGTTTCACCCAACAACAGAATACACATTCATCTTTGCAACCTGCAGAACTGCCCAAAATAGACTACATTATACGACATGAGCCATGTTTAAATACATATAAGATAATTCAAATAATTTTTGGCATCTTATCAAATGGAATCAACAACAAAAAACACACAAACATATGGAGATTAAATAATGCATTTTGGAATAATCAACAAGTCAGAAAAAAAGGAAGAAAGTTCTAAATTTCTAGAACCAAATTACAGCAGCAACATAACATGTCAGAGTCTGTGGGACTTAATGAAAGGTTTAGAGGCAAGCTCATACCTGTGAATGTGTACTTTTGATAAACAGCAATAAATCAAAGAGTTGGTCCTTTGGAATAATAAGTAACATCAAACTTTAGCCAAACTTACCAAAAGAAAAGACCCACATTGAGACAACTACAAATGAAAAAGACAAAATTAAAACAGACGCCCCAAAATCCAGAGGATTAAAAAGAAACTATTTTTGAAAATTTATATCCCAACAAGTTTGAGACTAGCAAAGTGAATAACTCCTAGACAGACACGACTTATCAAAAATTGAAAGAAGAAATACAAACAGTCCGAACAGACAAATAGCAGGCAGTGAAGTTGAGGCAGTAATGAAAACTCTATCAACTAAGAAGAGGGCAGACCTGATGGATTAACCTCTGAATTTTACTAGAACCTCAAGGAAGAGCACTCTCCAATTCTCCTCAAATCTTCCACAAAATTGAAAGAGAAGGAACATTGCCAGATTCATTCTGTGAAGCCAGCATTGCCAAGATACCAAAATTGGATAAGAACTCAATTAAAACACTACAAGCCAACAGAATAAAATAGAAAACACAGAAATAACTCTACACAGTATATATGTTTTAAAACATATGGTAAGCCACATATTTCACCACAATATTTTTTTAAAATATGTATACCATAATTTGTATAATTTTGAAATAAATAACAAAACTGTAACTGGACAAGTGCACACTTTGGAAACTCAACAATGCATGGCCAAAGAGGAAAAACTAAAATTGGAAAATATTGCTACCTATCTATAAAGTAATATATATAATTTTATTCAACTAATATTTGCTTGAATAGTTATAAAAATAACAGCATTTTCTCTGATCATTTCAGATTTTTCCCTGATAAAACTGTGATGGCAAAAGTCTTCATTTTATTTAATATATCTAGGGACTTGTGACAAAAATCACCCAAGAGACTTTGTGTAAGGGCATACAATTTAGGAAAAATGGGAAATGTAAGTGGTAAAGTTATCAAAGACAACATATTTATACAAGAAGATATCAAGCCGGTAGCAGAAATACAAACTGCTGTTTCTCGTACACCAAAATATGCCACACTGACACTCCTCCAGTCTACCCATCCAGATCGCTATCCAAAATGGTCCATTGGAATGCCATGCACACAGCACAGAACTCGAGAGTAAATTGGCAAGTACTTGCACTTAGCTCACGTTAAAACCTGTTTTAAGCAAGTTACTCCGAAATCCTTACTTTTGTGTCCAAACTTATTTTGTGTCCAAAGCTTATTTTTTTTCTTAGAAAAAGTTCCAGTGTTTCTACATTACAACTCTAGATGCAACGCTTCTACTCCTTCTCCAAGGTCTCTTCCACATTTTCTCTTCTAGCACACTGTACTTCTCCCACAACATGTGTTTGTGCCTGTGTGTGTAGTTTTACACAGTATACAATGAGGGTTTTGCCAAGAAACATCACCCCTGAATCAAGTTTCTATCCAAAATGTTGAGCACAGTTGTAGTGAATGGTTGATGCTTGAAAACTTTTATTTTATAAATTAATAATGACTTATTTAATTTCAAAATTGTATAAGGTCTCACTTAAAGCACAAGATGCCTTTTATCAGCGCATACAGCGAGGCTGCGAGCTGATGTAATGTACAAAGTGTGCTGAGCACGTTAATCGTGCACTTGGTAAGTGCTCAGTAAGTACCAGCTCTGGGAATTTCTGGTGTTGCTGCTAGTCAGAGTGACACACAAGACAAGGCAGAAACTATTTAATCATGTCTGTCAATTACATTCAGTAAAGAAGGAACTTGTATATTCAAAACTCAGAAAAATGTGAAGTTGTCATCTAAAAAGATACACAGTCTGACTCCTATATTATTCCATGGCTGAAAGGCAGACATTAGACAACTGAAAACCAACTTGTCAAACATAGAAATGAAATATTCTTCTTACTGAGTTATCTATGCTGGGGATCTTATAAATATGCAATATGCATTTTCACTAACTGTAATGAAACAACTGAAGGTGGGTAATTATGGAGAAAAAGAAGTCTAGAGAGCTCACAGTTTTGAAGTTTCAGGGACAAGGTGCTGGCATCAGGTCAGGTCTGATAAAGGTCTCATAGTAGATAGCTTGCCGTAGCAGACACATGCACCAGAGAGAGTGCCCCTTTGCAAGACAGGAAACTGAAGAGAATGGGGAGTGACCAGACTTGGTCCAGTATAGCAATTCTAGAGAGAGTTAACTTAGGGTCCCACAATAACTAGCTTTAGCCCTTCTGAAAGCACACCCCCAAGTAAATAAGGACCTCCCAAGGGTGCCTGCTCTGAAAAGACACCCACCTCCTATATCTCACACTGCAGACCAAGTATCCCATACATGAACCCTTGTGGGATAAACTACACACAAGCCATAACATACACTTGATTACATTTTTTAAAACTTGAGATTAAAAAAAGTGTGTGTGTGTTAATCACTAGGTAAATCTTAGCTACTTATTCATGCAGATAAGTATTTTTATTTTAAAGACAAAAAATAAAGTAACAATAAGAAGGACAGAAAAGAATACATGTTTCCATATATCCTTTTTCCAGGTCTTCCTTTTCTTGTGTATCAGAAATTCATCCAGACAGTTTCATTAAAAAACATACTTCCACACCTCTGTGGTTTTTTGCAACGAAATGTCTGCTATGCCATTGAATCAACACAGTAATGAGTTTCCTTGTGGTGCTAGGGAACTAACTGAAGACCTTATGCTAGATACACAAGCAGTCTAACATGGAAATGAGCTACATTCTCAGGCCTGACAGCCTGATTTTTGAAGATTATTTTCTTTCCTTGTAGAATAACAAATTTACAAATTCCCAGAATTTCATAAATGTGCATCTAAAAGTAAAATATTCAATATATCAAAATGTAATATTTTACTAGAAAGTCACCCAAAGTAATACATAGTGGGAAACAGGATTTAGGATTTGATTTAAATCTAACTCCATAACTTAATCAATTAAAATAATAGCATTCTACTTCACGTGATTGATTTTTAAAGCGGAAAGATGCATGCACTGTAACTGAAACAGAACTTCCTATATAAACTACTTTGATAACTTTTTAGTTTTCCGTCCTTTAATTAGTAGTAACATAAAGTTTTCCCAGGTAGAATTATATAACTTCTTTTCTTTATAATATCATGAATTATCATTTCACTTAAGATTTATATTTACTTTAGCATCTCAACTTCCTGAACAAGAACCTAGACACACATTACGGAGGAGATGAGTATTAGGAAAAGTTCTCTCCGTTTAGCTTTCTTACTTTTGCCTCTTTCTGATCATTTTCTCTTAACAAAGGGTTCTTTCCTGGGTCCTGATGTGCTTGACTCACATTCAAGCTTTTATTCTCGGACCTGATGCAATTTAATTTACTGCAGCTCCACCATCTGGATTATCAGACAGGAATATCTCCGTTTTTCACGTCTGTGTAGCCATTTTTAAGCTTTTAAATGCTGTAACAATTTTTCTTTAAGTAATGATTTCCCAGAATAGCCTTTTGTAATCGTTAAGCTTTATCTAAAAGAACACGGAAATCCTGGAAAGAGTCCAAAGAAGAATAGGAAAAATGATTAAAGGGGTGGAAAATAAATTATCTCAGAAAAAAAGTTGAAGTTAGTGAAAAAGGAAAAGCAAAGGTATTATGTAACTGGTCTAATTCTCTAAGCCTATTTATGAATCAGAGCTAGTGGCTTTGGAAAACTATAGTGGAAAACCCAGCACATACGTACTTCTGAAGTGTGAAGAGCAAACAACGTTTTCCAGCTCTACCTCTAATTGCAACTGGATTATGCTAGACTTTTTGATTTCTGAATATAAGTAATAAAAAACAAATGTTTTGCAGTATTTAAACTAACCCAATGCAATGGAGGATGACGGTTTGAGGGTTATAATCTTCATTTCTTGAATGAGTAATCTCTTAAAATTATGATAGAGCGTGAGCTTCAGATCTGGCTTTTATTCATCAAGAGAGTAAGATATTTGAAAATCTTGCGACAATTAGTACCTGAGTTGTTCAGGGAAAAGCTTATCCTACCTTCTCACAAAACACTTGTCCTTGCTCTGGGAACAAAGAAAGCTACATACGGCTAATGGACCGCCTCTGATTACCAGCATCAAGCACCGGTCTTCTATTTCAAGTCTACCCTCTGCCCTTGGCACTGCATTCCCTACCCAGGAAGTTACATCACATGGTCTTCATGCCCTCTGAGTGTTATGTGTTCACCCCATGGGAGGTACTAGCCAATCAGAGGCAGGAGAAGAGTGAGATTAGGATGTTTCCTCCTTGTAATTATTGATACATTGTGTCAATTTGGGAAGTTTAGCAGGTTCACTAAGTAACTCAGCAGGGAGGCAGGGCCTTTACTTTGTAAACATCCTCATCCTCCGCAAGAGGGCAGGAGAGGGTGTGAGTGCCACCCTGCCCTGGGGGGTGGGGTAGCTTTCTTACAATACAAGGGAGGAAAAGAGGCTTGCTCTGCTCTCTTTTACACCTGTCGCTTTTGCTGTCTTCTGTCACTTCGCAGTGTTGCTCCCGCACCGTGCCTCCCTGCTTTGGGGCCAGTCCACATGGATTGGAACTTCCACGCACTGTTACCTAAGGAAACCTTTCCTTCCTCAATTGTGGGGGTCAGGTATTTTGTCCCAGCAATGAGGGAAACGTAACTAACATACTGCTTGACTCGCTTCTTGCCACATGGCCTCAGGAAAGCCCATTCTCTTCTCAAAAGAAGCTTTTCATGGGGAGCTCTCCTGGTGGCTACTCCATCTCCTTGGTGAAACTGTCCCTGATAGGTAACTAGTCAGTGTGGCGCACTACACTCTCCATTGCTGGCTTTTAACCCTGATCACAACGTTGCAAGCAGTCTTGGGAAAAACCCTCTTGAAATTACCCAGTTAAATATACAAGCATTTTACTTCCAGGAACCTGACTGATACAGTACATATCTGTTAATTAGAAAATTGTTCTCTTACAATTGTACTCCTACAATACAGGCAATTGATACAGATGTCTACACAAACGTACCATTTCTTGTGAGCTATCTTTTCCAGTGCATTCGATCACTCTGCAGAACAGATCTTTGCATAGTGATGATACAACAATCCCAGCATTCAGTAAGTATTTTAGAGTACCTGGTAGTGGACTGAGCACTTTATTTAGTTACTCAGTGCTCACTATCACCCCAGGAAGTAAGCACTAATAAAAGATAGGGTCTGTAGATAGATGAAGTAGGGGGTTAAATGAGTTGTTTAGAGTAACAAGCATGGCGGACCAGCACTCCAAACTTATACTGAAGGACACTGGAGCCCTTCTTTTAGCCACTATACTAGATACTAAAATGTTGCCAAACTTGTTTATCTCTCTTCTGATAGAATGTTTATCTCTCCTCTGATAGAATGTAAATTATGCCAAGAGAGAATCGGCCTTTTTTATGTTCAACTCCTACGTCTACCAAGCTTCTTTACAATGTAGTGAATAAACTTTTTAAAATGTCCTTTAATTTTTGAATCTGTTTTCTTTCTCTTTCTTTCTTTCTTTTCTTGTGTGGGTATTGGGAATCAAACTCAAGACCTCATGCCTGCCAGCCAGGAAATGTGCCGCTGAGCTTGACCTCCAGCCTTGCACTTCCACTGTTGAATAAAAAAGTTAACAAGATTAAAGAATGGCACAAAACATGCACTGCCATCAAATACACAAACCCAAATTATTATAGTGGCTTTCTTAATCGCACAACAAATTTACTCTAAAATTTAATTTTCTCTTTAATAACACTCCAGGTATTTTAATTTTGAAACACTCATTACCAAAATGCATTTAAGC
>PVLD010030221.1:0-17114 GCA_004027595.1 Dinomys branickii
ATTTAAAAAAAAAAAAAAAAAAACAATGGAGATACAGCTCACTCGCTGGTAGAATGTTTATCAAGTCTGGGCAAGGTTCTTGGCTCAGTCTCCAGAACCACCAAAAAAAGTGTTTCGCTGTGTTTTAATCTATATATATTTTTCTGTTTATAGGAAGATATTCCTCGTCAGCTTGTCTACATTGGTCTTTACCTCTTTCACATTGCTGGAGCTTATCTTTTGAAGTGAGTTGGGATTTTGCTTGGGCATATAGTAGACAGGGCAGATAGGATGCTAGTTTAATTGATAATTAATCTTTCCATTTGGGATGTGCTTTTTCAACAGCTTGAATCATCTAGGACTTGTTCTTCTGGTGCTGCATTATTTTGTTGAATTTCTTTTCCACATTTCTCGCCTGTTTTATTTTAGTGATGAAAAATACCAGAAAGGGTAAGTTACTGAGTCATCCTTCTGTGGGTGGCGGGTGGTTGAACAGGGCCTAGGTCACCAGGGTTCGTGCCCTTCACCTGCTGCTTACTGCTTTCTAAACTAACAGCAGCGGTACACAAAATGGAACTAACTAGTTACAGTCATACTGGGCATTTCAATCTCAGTGAAGTCTTAGGAGAGAGGTGACTATGTTAGAACTTGAAATTTCCAAGGCTTTTAGGGTTTACTTCTCCGTTGTAAATTCTACTTTGTTTATTGCAAGTTTTTCTCTTGGGAAAGGAATGATAGAGGAGTAAACTTGCAGAGGGAAATAAAAATAGATAAGATAGCCTTAGAAATTCTAAGATTTTCATGGGAAAGTTGGACTCAAGTGAAATTGGAGAGGTATAAGTTGTAGAGTGTAAAATGTTTAAAAAAAAAAAAAAAAGTAAAAGTAGGA
The DNA here is from genome assembly GCA_004027595.1 of Dinomys branickii. Classification (NCBI taxonomy): domain Eukaryota; kingdom Metazoa; phylum Chordata; class Mammalia; order Rodentia; family Dinomyidae; genus Dinomys; species Dinomys branickii. The sequence goes on from PVLD010030221.1 coordinate 869, forward strand.
CTCTTTGAGATGGGACTTTAATATCCTATTCTTTCTAGCACACTCTTTGCTTTGTCCAGCATTTCTCAAAGTCATTCTGCATGTTTCTGAGAAATGTTAGTATCAGTTATATGGAGAAAGGGAGGAGCATGCGCCAGCTCCCCAGGACCAGCATAATCACGTGCTAACAGCACTGCTGAGAGGTGAGCGAAGGTTCCTAGGACCTTAAGTAGGTCAGTACGTGTTACTTTTCTCTCTTAATTACAGTACCTTAAGAGTGTGATATGTTGCATTTCCCAGACATCTGACTTTAGGAAAAATTTGCTTTGGTGCAGAAGAATAAGAAATGTTTTAAAATGCATTTATTTGATTGGAATCTAATTTCTGTTAAAAAGTTCGTTGCTTTATGGTCTTACGATGTGACTCACCGACACTTCTTGCAGATTCTCTCTGTGGGCTGTTCTCTTTGTTTTGGGACGCCTTCTGACTTTAATCCTCTCAGTCCTCACTGTTGGCTTTGGCCTTGCCAGAGCAGAGAATCAGAAGCTGGATTTCAGTACCGGAAACTTCAACGTGTTGGCTGTGAGGTACATCGGTCTAACCCATTTTGTACCAGTGTGTAATGTATGTTACCAATTAGTCTGCAGTGTACCTGTTGCAATTTTATTTCTAAATTGAAGTACTAACATGAAGCCTTCTAGGGTAAATTATTGGTGGAATGCTTATTAACATAATCTTGTCAGGGCTGGGGATGTAGCTCAGTGGCACAGGCGCCTGCCTGGCAAGTGCAAGGTCCTGAGTTTGATTCCCGGTACCAAAAAAGCCACAGCTCACTAACATAATCTTGTCAGCAGAATGAAAATTATAACACTGAATTATTTTCAAAGTATAATACTTTTATTCAATGGCAGTATTTTCGTGTACTAATTTTTTATTTCTTCATATTTTTCAGAATTGCTGTTCTGGCATCTATTTGTATTACCCAGGCTTTCATGATGTGGAAGTTTATTAATTTCCAGCTTCGAAGGTGGAGGGAACACTCTACTTTTCAGGCACCACCTGTACGGAAGAAACCACCTGTTACTAAAAGCGGCAGGTCTTCTAGAAAAGGAACAGGTTTGTGTCCTTAGGCAATGAAAAACTTACGGAAGTTAAAAACATTTTAAAAATTTTGTTACCGGTCTTATTTTTAAATGTTATGACGAAAATTGATTTCAGTCTTTAACAAAGGAGGAGGAAAGTATTCTTCCTCTGTTGTATACACAGGTGATTCTTCGAGTGACCCCTCAGAGGCTGTCAGCTAAGTTTTCCTTTCACAAATTTTCCACGATTATTACTTTGAACCACTGTCAGCCATTGTCTGTGGACACTTCTAGTAAACAGCTAAGCAGGAGTGTGGTATTGCCAGGCTTCTTGTTTACATTTTGCTGTTTTTGTTTTTGTTGTTTATTGAGACATAGTCTTGGCTGTATATAGTTTAGGCTGGTGTTCAAACTGAGTGTGTAACCCATGCTAACCTTGAGCTAATGGTGATCCTCCAGCCTCAGCCTCCCAAGTGCTGGGATTATAGGTGTGCACCACCATGACCAGCTTTGTTCGCATTTTAAAAACTACAACTCCTTCCCATCTGCTTTTTAGTCCCTAGTGGAGCAATGTTTTTTCTAACTTCTAATTACTTGATCCTGTGTCTCTGTACCTTCGTTGAACTTTTCTCCTGGCTTTTGAGTGAAAAGGCATTGACATTACAGATAATATTTTCACTGCGCATTTGGTGTTATACTCGGAACTGTAACACCGAGAGTGCCAGTTTAAAAATACATCATCTCTGTTCTGCTTTTTGTAACTCTTAGCTGATAGTTTATGTCTTTCACATTTGTCCCAGTAGTTCTTAGCATGTTGTACGCGATCCATTTCCATACAAAAAATTTTGCTGAGATACTGGATTGAATTCCAGTGAATCTATAGAAAGGGATGTTGAATATTTATTAAACAGTCTCAGTGGGGCACCCCAGTAAAGTTCACCCTTGAAAGTATGCGTTTCGTTCTTTTTTACATACATTCACCAAGCTGTGTGAACTACTAATTCCAGAACATTTTTATCATCCCCAAAAAGAGCCCCCTGGGCCATCAGCAGTCTCTTTCTGTGCCCTGTGTCCTGGCGGCCACGAGTCTGTGTCCTGTCTCTTGGGATCGGCTTTTTCTGCACAACTGATGTAAACAGAGCAGCACAGGATGTAGTCTTTTGTGCCTGGCCCCCTTCCTTAGCGTGTTTCTGAGGTTTCTCTTTTGTCGCAGCACAGAGCAGGATCCCGTCCCTCTGTGTGACCAGGCGTTCCACTGGATGGATCTGTCACATTTTGTTTCTCCGGTCATCAGTTGATGGACATTTGGGTTGACTCCGCTTTTTGTCCGCCGTGGGTAATACAGATTCACGTACACGCTTTTCCTTGTACACCCATGCTTGTACTCCTGTGGGGGGCGGTGGGTACCTAGCAGTGGCATTGCTGGGCCGTATGGTAACTGTGTGTAGCATTTGCAGGGGGCCGCCGTGCTGTCTTCCAAAGTGGCTGAGCCACGTCGTAGTTCCTCAGGGTGATGCCCGGTTGCTGCTGTGCTGTTTGTCCTGAAGACTAACTTACTTCTGAACTGTCGCAGTACCACTGTCAGAAGGCATACAGTATGTGCTCAACGCTGCACTCTGAATTTGGTTCATTTATTCGCATCTGTTCTTATACCAGTATCATATTTGCTTGGCTTCTGTGTCTTTGAAGTTTTGAAATCAAAAAATGTTAGTCCTCCAATTTTGTCCTTTTTACACTTTGTTTATTCTAGGTGTCTTATATTTTCATGTGGATTTTAGGGTCAGCTCTCCAGTTTATGCAGAAAAGACAGCTGGGAGTTCACTGTGGACCCCTGAGTCCCAGCCTTGGGGAGGGTGTGAGCGTGAGCACCTTTTCACTTACTTTGGTCTTTAGTTTCCTTCAGTTAAACTTCATAGTTACCAACCAGTAAATCTGTACTTCTTTCATTAAATTTATTCGTAAATAATTCTTTTTGATGTTCTTATAAAATCACCTTCTTCACTTCATTTTCAGATTGCTCTCTGCTAATACATAGAAATTGAATTGTTTTACATACTCTTCTGGTACCTTCCAACCTTATTGACTTATTTAATGTAATAGTGTTTCAGTGTGTGTGGATTCCTGTGAATTTTCAGTATACATGGCTCATCTGTAAATAGAAATAGTTTCCCCTTCTTCATGTACAACCCTAGATGCTTTCTACTGCATTTTCTTGCTGAATTACCCTGACTAGAACCTCCACGCTGGTGTTGGAATAGAAGCAGCCTTATGTTGTTCTTGATCTTAGGGGCTCAGCATCTAATCCTACCATGAAGCATGAAGTTAACTGTGTTTCCTCGGGAAGAGAAATCACCTTCCTGTCCCTCGTTCGTTTGTGTGTGTGTGTGTGTGTGCACGCGCACGTGCATGTGCTAGGATGGTTTTTCGGGGGAGGTGCTTTTTTGTGTGTTTAGCTTGCGCAGATTTGGGGATCAAACGCTGCTCTTAGGACACGTGCTCTGCCAGCGAGCTGCTCTCCTCGCCCTGTTTTGTGTTTTTATCGTGAACAGATAATTGATTTTGTCAGTTTTTGTTGGCATCTGTTGAAATGATCTTGTGGGTGTGTTCTCTTTCTGTTGGTATCATAGATTGCATTTATTGTTTTACAGGTAATAGACTGACATTGCATTCTCGAAATCCACTTGGTCATGGTATATAGCTGTTTTTATGTTTCTAGGTTTGGTTTGCTTGCATTCTGTTGAGGATTTTTATGTGTGTATTAAAGGATATTACGTGTACTTTCTATTGCAGTGTCCTAGTCTGGTTTGGATATCAAGGTAACACTGGCCTCATGGAATGACCTAGAGCAGTAACAGTTAACCTTTCATAGCTTTCAACGGTGGCAAACAGCCCACTGCAGCACACATCCCATAGGTTTGCCACCACTGACCTAAAGCATGTTTGTTCCTTTTCTATTTTTTGGAAGAATTCTTGAAAGCAGTATTTTATAGGATTTTGTATAAGGATTTATTCTAAGGTTTATTATAAGGTATCTTATATTTTAAGTTAATATATGTGTTTTTTAAAAGTTTTAATTATTATACCTATATAGGAATGCCATTGATTTTCTTTAAGATATATTCTCATATTAAGGAACCTCCTTAGGGGCTGGGGGTATAGCTTAGTGGCATAAGCGCTTGCCTGGCAAGTGCAAGGTCCTGAGTTCGATCCCCAGTACCGGAAAAAAAAAAAAAAGGAACTTCCTTAACTTAGTCTGAAGTTTATGCTCAGATATCCGATCCTATCATCTCCAAGCACTATACCTTTTCTTTCCTTTGCTATGTTGTACTGTTAGCTAGGGCCACACCATAATATTATCTGAAGAGATGGGGTCTCCGTGTCTTGTTCATCATATAAAGGAGAGACCTTTCACTGTTTCACCACCAAGACTGTTCTAGGCTGGGGGATGTGGCGCAGTGTCACAGTGCTGGCCCTAACCGAGTGAAAGGTCTGAGTGCAGTGCCCTGTGCCAACCAACCAAAGGGTTTTGTAGATGCCTTTTATTCTGTTATAGAAGTTCTCTTTTGTGCTTCATTTACTATAAATTTTAATCATAACTGGATTAAATTTTTCTCCCCCAGTTCTGGAGATTGAGCCCAGAGCCTCACACGTGCTAGGCAAGCACGTGGCCCCCCTAGTACTTTTTTTAAGAGTCCCTTTAAATTGCCAGTGCTGAGCTCAGCTACACCCCTGTGATCCTAGCGCCCCGGGAGACTGAGGCGGGAGGAGGACGAGTGTGAGCCAGCCTGTGCCCTTGGCGAGACCCTGCCTCAAAAATAAAAAAGGACTGGGGGTCCAGCTCACTCGGAAGGCCCTGGTTTTTAAATACTTCCTCGGGGTGTGCGTCTGTGTTAGCGTGAAGCGTTGGCCTGTGATCAGCCTTCGTGGTGGTGCCGTGTCAGGTTTTGCCGTCGGCGTTCCACTGCTCTCGTCGAGAGCGTTAGGCCGGTGTGTCCTTCGTGCGGTACCGGTATCACTGCTTCTGTAAGTGTTCGGAGTCTGACAGTGAAGCCGTTCGTGTTCTTTAAAACCTAAGACGGCTCAGATTTTTTCCTTAGCTCCTAGTAAACTGTGTTTTTTCAAGGAATTTTTCCATTTTGTATAAATTCATGAACGTGTTGACCTAAAATCATCCGTAACACCCCACTATGAACGCCTGCAGCTCCGCAGTGATTGCAGCTCTCGCTTCCTGTGTCAGTAACTTAGGCTCCTCCTGTTTCTTCATCGGCCAAAGGCAGGTTCGAGGGCGGCGGGTGGCTCAGCGGTGTGGGTTCTCCCAGCACATGTGAAACCCTGGGGTTAATCCCAGCGCTGTAAAAACAAACGAAAAACCTAGTGTTTATCCTTTTTTTTGTTGATTTTATTAGCTGTATCTTTTCTATAGCATTGATTTTTGTCTTTTCCCTTTCTCTGGATTTAACCCGCTGGGGTTCTGTTTTGTTTTTGTCTTTTTGAGACAGGGTTTTGCTACGCGGTTCCGGCTGGCCTTAAACTTTGTAGCCCAGGCGGGCCTCAAACTCAGCGCAGACCCTTACGCCGCAGCCTCCTGAGGGCTGGGATTGCCATGCCAGCTAATGTGCTATTTTGTTATTTTTCTTGGAGATAATCTTTAGACCCTTGTAGGCCTTGAAATCAGGGTTTCACCTCCCTGTCAGTGTGAGACTTACAATTCTGTTTAACGTGGAGGTTTCATAGGAATTGTTTTCTGTGTGATGTCTGTCTCCTGTGGTACATACACGATTTAATACTGGCAAACACGTTGAGGAAGAAACACGTACAGAATGTGGGTGTCTCTTCCGTAACGCTCCCTCTCACTGGGACTTCCGCTGAACCTTGGCTGCCTGCTGTGCTGAGGCCAGCTCCGGGCTGTTGCTCTGCTCTGCTGTCAGTTTCTGAATCCACCAGGAGGGCATCGAGTTTGGGGTTACCTCAAGAAAGTGGGGGCTGACGCCATCGCCTCGGCTCGTTTCCTGTGCTCCTCGAGCCTTGGCACAGTGAGTCCTGTGCCCGCTTGTTTTCCGGAGCCGTGAAACGCCTGTTTTTATATTCAGCTCTTCTGGCTGTTTTTGGAGAGAGGTCTAGTCAGACGTGAGTTATTATACACCGGCTTTTCATAGGAGGCCGCCGGCCAGGCACCGGATGCACGTGCTTCTATACTCTGAGCACAGAGGGCTGTGAGCCAGGAGGAGCACATGTTCACGTCCCGTCTGCGCAACTTAACGTGACCCTGTCTCAACATGTAGCATACAGAAAGGACTGGGGACGCCCTCACTCAGTGGTGGAGCACCCCTGGGTTTAACTGCCTGGAACTAAAGAAAAAAAGCCATGGTAACTCCGAAGCATCATCTCAAATTGCATTTTGTTCCATTTGTTGTAAAGAAGTGTCCCCATCCAAAGACTTGGAGGTTACGTGAGAAGAGATTCATGTCACTAAAACTGCTCTTACGATTTTTAAATTCTTGGGACTCTGTTGTTGATTTTTGTGTTGGTTTGTTGGCCTGTTTGTAGACAGCGCTACACCGTGCAGGACAGGCTGGCCTTGACGTGGAAGTGATCCTCCTCCCTCGGTCTCCTCAGTGCTGGAATTATAGGCATGCACCGCTGTGCCTAGCAAATTCTTGTAATTTTTAAAAATAATTTTCTGTCACTTTTTTCCACTTGCAGTAGTATTTGCTGTTTTCAGTTCGTGTTCAACGTTAGTCAGATTTTATGACTGATTAAATCTGAGTAGATTTAATGAGTTCTACTTGTGTATACCAGACTTTCAATTTCCTTTTCTGAAGGCCAGGCCTGCTGGCTCTCTCATCACTCGAGAGGCTGAGGCAGGAGGATTCCTGCAGAAAGTTTGAGGCCAGCCTGGGCTGTATCTTGAGTTCGAGGCCAGCCTGCAGTACACAGCAAGACCCTGTTTGAAGCCAAAAAAAATTGTGTTCTGAAGGTACCTTTATGTACAAAAAGTATTATCTCCATGTACTTAAAAGAATAACACTGATGATTTTCTCTTTCCAGAAAACGGTGTAAATGGAACGGTAACATCAAATGGAGCAGACTCTCCTCGTAATAGAAAAGAAAAATCTTCATAATGAATTATAAACCAGTTGATCAATGTCCCCAAAGAAATCTGCTTTTTACTATCTTTCAGCACTAGAGATTTTTTCTGTTCTTGAAAATACAGTTTGTGCTCTTTGATTCTCGCTGTTGTACTGTTTCATGCATTTTTTAAAAGGGCATTTGAGGGGAGGACGATTGCTATAAATGAGAAAAATATTCTAGCTTAGGTTGAGCTACCTGCCTTCAGAATAGTTTAGGGACCACCACATACTTTATTTTGTTTTTTAATCTTTGAACATTTTTCTAATGATTTGGAGGGGTTAAAAAAATCTATTTGCAAATATCCCACGTATCAGTGAAACAATTTCTTACACTCACCAATTTTTTATATTAGCAAGGAGACCTGTTCCAACAAGGTCATAATTTTTTAGTTCTCTTTCAGGGTAAAATGGAAATACTATAAAGTCAGATATCAAACTTTAATATGTTTTCAGTGTTCTCTATTTCAGGAATTTTTGTAGCCTTTACACCTGGAAAAAACAATTTGTACAATCACCAAAATAATTGTGTGCTTTATTTTATACACAGTGATTGTTAGTGGCACTCCCCATACATGCTGATGGTTAGAACATGTGAAGGTTTGTTGCCGTATGTAGAAGATCAAAATACCTTATTAACATAAAAATACTTGTGAAGTAAAATCCTTCTTGTGCATTTTCAATACTTGTAAATTGGTAATCATAAAATGTTTCCTATGAAGAGGAAAATCCAACTTAAGTAGCCCTTTTTGATATGTTTATTAATAACGATTCTTACTGGGGGCTTGTCATAAGTTTGATACGCACAGCATCGTAGAAGTACCCTGCACACCCTTTTAAAAGACAATGCCTGCTTGATTTATAAAAAGATGTCAGGTAATTATATTTGGAAAACTAATGCACTAACTTTAAAGAAATTGAAAATTCAGGTGGATAGTCTTACAAAAGACTGCTTTATGTTATAACTAGCTTTGTTCCCATCTTTAATTGAGAAACATTTATCTGTATAAAACATATTTTTGGATAAATATATATATATATTTGTATCTCTACAGAGTGGCTCTAAAAAACATTTGAGTAAAATATTTGGTTCCCTTTTCTATAATTATCCTTTAAAATCGTTACAGATACACTTGGTTTGTCTGTCTTTGTAGGGTGTACAGTACACCTTTGGTGTGCATGTCTTGTTCCCCATCTCTCACTTCTGTCACCAGCTAATAAACGTTTGTGCCATTTTTAGTGTAAAAGTTCCAGATCTGTGAGGTCTGTGGTTTAAGTTGCCATGCTGCTAGAAAGTGTGCTTTCTCTTTCCAGCTGTTTACCTACTTCCTGGAAAAAGTAGTAGCTCTCTGTAGCATTTATGGAGTTTCAGTGGAACCAAATTTTTGCCATTAAAAACTGGCATTATATTGAACTATACATTGAGAAATAAATCAGAATAAAAATTTTTACTTTCACAAACTGCTTCCTGAATGAGTCCTTCTTTGTTAGTGTAATAATGCAGTTTATAGTGTATAATTTCATTAAAACGTCCCATAGAAAAACATTAGTTCCATAGAGCACTTAGGCTCCTGAGGGAGAAGGAGCTGATAACCGCATGAGTTCGGGGACCGTTGGATTGAGGTGTTTCTTAACTGCACAGGCCTGTCCAGTCCTCACTGCGCCATTATGCTTCAGTGTCCTCCAGAAATACTGGCAATGGGGTAATAGGGTTCCCACCTCATTTGACTGTGGAATCCTTTTTTCACTGAATTTCTTAAAGCATTCGTGTTCTACAATATACATGATGGGTTTAGGAAAAAGAAAAATCCCTTTGTATATAGTTAAAACTTAAGAGGCACACACATCCACAACTGTAACTGTAAATTGTGAGCCCTGGGCCCCAGATCAACTCAAAAATCTATTGGCTTCCAGATCTTGCAGAGGTCACTTTTACCTGACTCAGAACTTGAGAGCCGGCTGGGAAGCTGGAAGGTCCGTGAACGTGGTCAGCTGCTTTCTGCCCTCTCAGGCGTTAAGTGCCTTTGAACTAGTGACTTTGCTACTCTGAGGTTTTTTCTTTCCCTCTAAAATACTTTCCTTGTCTGCATTTTAGAATGTGAGTGTGAATAGTCCAGGTAGACTACTCTGGAACAAAGATGTTAACTACATTCTTTAAAAATGAAGCGATATTACAGTCTTTAAATTGAGAATTTAATCTTACAGCAGTTTGTGTAGATGAAATGGAAGAGAAAATTTTTGTTGCAAAGATGTGATTAGCAGTAGCCCAATAACACCCTGTATCTCCATGTCATTACCAAATGTTTTCACTGAAACTAGTTCGCTCATTGTCCGCATGTAGACAATGAAAAGTGTTAGTAAGAAATAAGACTTAACAATATTGATCACAATTCTTACATCTTGAAATGGCTTTTAAACTAACCCAGGAAAAATAGGGAGGGCTGGGGCTTAAATAGATGTCACTCTAGATGTACTGAACAATTGAGGAATTATAAATTTCAGCAGAAGCTGGGAACTTTAGAACTCTACGTCGACAAACTGGGAGGAGAGGTTAAGACGGAACACTCAGGGCCTGAGGAGAGTGAACAGGGTTGTGGGTGCTGTGGGAAGAAGACAATGTAGCTCATGCCGCTAGAATGAAAGGAGAGGCAAAGGATGAACTCCGAGAGTGCTGTGTTGGTCCGGTTAGTGGAGCTTCCTGAAGCTGTTCACCATTTACAGAAGGCAGCGTACCTGCAGGGCCCATCTCCCGTTTAGGCTGACCACAGGGAACTCAGTATTTACAAGGAAATCCATTCTGTGTTGCTTTATAAAAAGCTGTGCTAGATATTTAAGAGACACATTGACCAGCTTTATTTAATAGGGTAAGCCAACTTGTCTGTCTCTAGTGCAAAGACTATTAATGTATTTGTTCAGTAGTAAAACATTTTGGATGTTCTGAAAACAAGCCAAAAAATTTTAAGAGGCTTAGATTCATGACACAGCCTCACGCATGACTTGCATTGGTAACTTGTGTTGGTAGCTTCAGTCACCTAAGTTGACTGAAGGAAGAAATTAAAATTTTAGACAACTTGAGTGATAATCTCCATATCAGTTACCCTTAGTCATGTAGTGGTGAGGTTAACTAAACAGAGTTCAGACTTTGATTCTACTACGCAACTGTGCAAATAAATGTCTACCACAATTTCCTGTGCTGAGTACAGGTGGTTCCTAACTTAAGGCTTTTTTGGTGATGGTTGAAAAGCATCCCATACAATGATGTGGTTTCACTTTCAGTATAGTATTTGATAAGTTACATAAAGATAGTCAAACTTTATAATAATAGGTTTTGTGTTAAATGTTTTCCCTCAGCTGTAGAAAAACATACATGTCTGAGCTCACTGAAGAGAGGCTAAAGTAAGATACATCTTCGTTACTTTTCTCTCATTGCTGAGACAAAATACCTGACACCCAGAATTAAGGAAGGAAAGGTTTGTTTAGGTCACAGTCTGGGGACGTTTCAGTCCATACTCAGCTGGCTCCAAGGCGGGTGGCACATGGTGGAGGGCAACAGTTCATGGTCACAGAAGACAGCAAAAGCAGCAAGAGCAAATGGGGGCACTACGAGACAGAATGAGCAAGCCTCTTGCCCTCCCTTGCACTGTATGCAAACTACCCGCCCCAGGGCAGGTGTAGCACTCACCCACAATCCCAGCACTGGACCATGAAACAGTCACAGACTCTAGAAACCACCCGTGACTGCATGAGGCTTTGGGGGTCATCCAGATGCAAACCATAACTATGTTTTGTGTTTTAGGTATATTAAATACCCTTTTTTTTTTTTTTTTTGGTCTTTTTGAGACAAGGTTTCACTGTGAAGGTCAGGCTGGCCTTGAACTCCCAGTGATTCTCCTACCCCAGCCTCTGAGTGCTGAGATTATAGGTGTGCACCCCCATGCCCAGCTGAAGTATTTTGGAGTTACGGTGGGTACGACCCCATCGTAGATTAGAGGAACACCTTTTATCTAATGGAGTACTCCTCTGCAGTCCTGAGAATGAGAGAGTAGACATAAATTGTGCATAGCTCAATGCCTGATGTTTATGTTAATCATTAGCTTATCAGGTTGTGGCAAACAGCAGAAACTGTCAGTTGTTACCACTTCTGTTTGACATTGAGGTTTTGTAACTTCATTGAACATTCATGCCTTGCAGTGTAACTGCAGTGTTCTGCGGTCGCCACCCTTGAGCAGGTAGGCCAATAAAGTCACATGAAGTATTTGGGCCAGTGTCAAAACTACATGGAATCTGTTCCCACAGCTTCACCAGCATTTGTTACTGGTTGATTTTTTGATGGTAGCCATTCTTTCTGGAGTGAGATGAAATCTCGGTGTTATTTAAATTTGCATCTCTTGAGTGACCAATAATGTTGAACATTTTTTCATGTATTTTGCCATTTGTATTTCTTCATCTGAGAAGTGTGTATCTCAGACACCCATTTTTGGATTTGGTCTTTGAATTGGGGAGTTCTGATCTTTTCCAATTCTTTATATGTTCTTGCACCCTTTTCCACTGTTGGTGGGAGTGTAGACTGGTGCAACCACTGTGGAAATCAGTGTGGAGATCCTTTAAAAACTAGGATTAGAGGTCCCATTCAACCCAGCTATTCCCCTTCTGGGTATCTTCCCAGAAAAATTAAGAAACATCATACCACAGAGATATATGTGCACCATGTTCATAGCAGCACAATTTGTAACAGCTAAATCTTGGAAACAACCCAGGTGCCCATCAACCAGGTAATGGATTAAAAAGATGAAGTTTTCTTTTATAAAAAAGTTAATGGAGTACTACTCAGCCATAAAGAAGGATAAACTGGAGACTTTTATAGGTAAATGGATGTAACTCAAGACCATACCCCTAAGTAAAATAAATCAGACCCACATATGTAAACATGGTATTGTCTCACTAGAGTGAGAAACTGAGCAAGTAAATAAGGTCCAAAAGGTAAGTAGATATTTGTGAATTGAGAAGAAACTTTAAAACTGTGATGGAAAAGGAAAAGAAAGGGAAAAATATATTTATGCACAAGACAGTTAAGAGTTACACAGCTCGTCTCACTTAGTTCGCTGAAAAGAAAGGTTTGTGCTAATATTATTTGGACAAAATACCATGTCTATATCTTGTACTGTAAATAACTACTACCAAGAAAGAAAAAAAAAGAATCACAAAGACTACAGGCATGCTGAACCAGCACAAACATTCATAAACATGTAAATCTGTTGTGAATCTTTCGCACTTATGTGGTATAATATAAAAGCAAATCACTTGTTTGTATAGTTTCTAAAATCAGCTACATCAGTGGTACCTCAGTTCACAAATGCTTTTGCAACCAGAAGTGTTTGGCAAAATTTTGTTTTTGTTTGTGAACACTGCATTGAATGACAGACAGGATCGCACCATCTTTTTTGCACAAACACAAGCATGGCCAGTTTCCCTAGAGTAGTGAAACTAATTAAGTTTATGAAACGAGGTTCCACTATACATGGTCTGTGAAGCCGTATTTACACTTAGATGATGTATGTAACTTCTGTGGAATGTTTAGCTGCCACCAGTTTCTCTATCTTTTAGTAGGAAGAATTTAAGCTCCAGGTAAATGGGAACATTACATGATGATATTTATCAAGAAATTTGAACTGATCTCATATCCTAAAAGTTAAATTTTTACAAGTGGGCTAAAAGACCTAGAGGTGGCACAGTGTGTATGATACACGGGTGGGTGTGTGGGATCGTGTGTGAGACAGATGAAAATCTGTAAAGGAAAGTCCTCACTGTTGTGTGCTTCTGGACTAACCCTTTCCCCCCCCCCCCTTCTCCATCAGTAAGAGAAACTAGAATAAAGTTACTTTTGAGGAAGATGAGAATTTAATCTTTCAAAAATGCAATTGAATCAAACTAATTTAGGTCGCTAGTGAGTCCATTAGCAAATAAGTGCTCTGTGTCCCTTTCTCACCGACATGATTCACGGCAAAGGAAAAGACACAAGTTATTGTAATTAGGCCAGAAGGCAAAATGTGCTGTATATACTAAGTATAAGAAAAATGAAAAGTGTAGTTTCTAATGCGAGAATTTATTTCTATAGAACTAAAATCTAGAAGACTACCAGGAATATGTTAGACTGGTGGTAATTTAACTGTATCATAATGCATTGTTTTAGCTATCTGTCACTGTGACGAACTACCTGAGAGAAGCAACTTAAAAGGAGGACGTATTTATTTTGGCTCACAATTTCAGAGGTTTTTATCTGTGGTACTTGGTTCCATCACTCTGGGCCTGTGGCAGGGAGCATACGATGTAGCAGAGCTCTTCACCACTTGGTGGCCAGGAAGCTGAGAGAGAGCTTTTGGCTTTATAACAAAACTCTTCTCTCAAAACCTATTAACCTATGAATCTTGATGGATTAATCATTTAATGAGATTAAAGCTGTGGTGGATTGTATCTAGGTGTCCCCCCAAAGCCTCATTACTTATAGGTGGGGCTTCTCAGAGGTGGCAGGGTGTAGTGTGTGAATATGGATGAAGGACACATGATAACTAATTAACCCACTGATAGGGTTAATACAGTTGTGGGTGTGGGTAATGGGAAACCCCATCCCGGGTGTGGGTGACACCAACCAACAGGCTTATAGTCTCAGCGAGTAAAAGGGGAAGGGAGGCTTGCCGTTGCTGTTCTGCTTCCTCCTGCCTGCCCTGCCGTGAACTCTCCGTGCCGTGCCGTCCTGCCTCGGAGCCAGCTGACTGTGACCTCAAACCATGATCTAAAACAAACCTTTCGGTATTGAGCTTGTGGGTGTCAGGTATTTTGTCCCAGCAATCAGGAAACAACTAAGACCAAAGCCCTTATGTTCCAGTCACCTCCTGAAGACCCCCACTTCAGAACACTCCTACAACAGGACACTGTGGACAAACCTTCCACACATACGCCTTTGGGGATGAAGATCCAAACTATGACATAAAAAAAAAAAAAACATTAAAAAAAATATATATGACAGAGATGTTGGAAACTTTGGCAAAAAAGAGTATGCATGGTAGGGTTCACCTACCTCTTCAAAGAGAACTTCCATAACTGTAATCATTCATCCTTGTCAGGAGCTGGAAAGCCCTCAGTTCAAATCTAGAAGTAATGTTTTTCATTAACACAGTAGGGTAGGTCAGCTGTTTCAGTGCAGACACTAATACAAAGGAAGGAGACAGGGTAAGATGACCATTCAGCAGAAGAAAAATCACTCTAAAGAAAAATATGCTTCAGTGATATTCACTGACGTTTATAGAACACACTTCAAAATATTGGCTATTACTAAGAAATCCTAGGCTCATGTCATTCTGTGATAGAGCATCTTAATTTTGCATACCCTGTGGGGTTTTTTATGAACATTAAAACAGAATAAACAATTTAAAAAGCAAAGCCATCTTGAGGAACGTGGCTTCAGGTCTAAGTAATCACTGCTCTTGTTCTGCTGTGTTTTGATGAGCGCCAACGCTAATTACAGTCCAGCATCTCTTGTGTAGCAGGAGTTGCCAGTCATACCCCATCGTACGTTGCCGTAGAGTAAGTGCCCAGAAGGGGCTGCTGCAATCAGCACCCTCATTGTCCGCTCACACTCCCTCCACTCCATGTCAGCGCTCTGGTCTCTAGAGGTAGGGGCAGCTGCACTCGCCGCACGCGTTAACCCAGCTGCCCGTGGCATTTGCCTCCACTCTCCCTGCCCTGCCTTTCTGTTTTCAAGTCACAAAATCTCTACCCTCGGCCTGTGGTGTTTTTCAAGTTGATTACTTCAGCTGTTTCTTATGCAGAATCTGCACTTCCATCTAAAACGATCCTCTTACATTTCACACTGAGGTTCACAAATTTGAAGGGAAGACCTGCACATGACAGTGACTCAGTGCAATAGTGTGGCTGATGTGGTGGACCAAGCGGAAAGGAGGTCCAGGCTTTCGGTCAGGACCAGAAAGCTTAACTTCAAAAGTGTTGGAAATTAGTTTCTTCTTAATATTTCCAGTTGCCCAGAAAACTGAAGTCAACAATTACATAGGAGACTTCCGGGAAGATGGCGACTGGGTAGGCAGCAGAGAGAGAACTTCCCAGAGTATTACCACCCAAACAATGAAATATAGCAATATGAAGACAGAAATGAGGACTTCCGGGAAGAAGACGACCAGCCGAGAGAGTGAGTGAGGAAGGAAGAACAGCTTCAGCTCCTGAACCCGACAGAGAACACGCTACTGGGACAAACTACGCCAAACTGGGCAGCGCTCCGGGATCCCGCTCAGAACCCTACCCCTGCAGCCAGCGCTGTGTGAACTGGAGCAACAGCAGCCGGCCGGCGGGATTTCTGAGTCGGGGAAAACCTCCATCCAGGGAAAAACATCTGAACGGCACTCCTGTCTACACGATCGCAGGAAAAGTAGAAACACAGGATGTAAAGAAGCAATGTCGACTTCCGGGAAGATGGCGACCGGGTAGGCATCAGAGAGAGAACCTCCCAGAGGATTACCACCCAAACAATGAAATATAGCAATATAAAGACAGAAATGAGGACTTCTGGGAAGAAGACAACCAGCCGAGAGAGCGAGTGCGGAGGGAAGAACGGCTTCAGCTCCTGAACCCAACAGAGAACGCACTACTCGGACAAACTGCGCCAAACCGGGCAGCGCTCCGGGATCCCGCTCAGAACCCCACCCCCGCAGCCAGCGCTGCGCAAACTGAAGCAACAGCGACCGGCTGACGAGATTTCTGAGTCGGGGAAAATCTCCATCCAGGGAAAAACATCTGAATGGCACTCCTGTCTGCACGATCACAGGGTGAGTTAAGTGTGCGCTCTAACCGGTTTTTCCTGAACCGGGAAGAAGCTCAGCCCAGCGAGAGACATCAAAGCAGCTTCAAGGACTGCGGGATCTCCCGGGTGGGAAGACCTACTTAGGCGCCCCAACGGGTTTTGTGAGGGGGGAAGGAGCTCCACCCAGGGAGGAACACCTGAGTGGCCTATCTGCAAGAATCCTGGGGTGGCGAGCTGTTTATTCACCC
>PVLD010030222.1:0-17112 GCA_004027595.1 Dinomys branickii
CCTGTTGCTGTGCCCCATTTGGCTGTTGGACATCCCTTCACTCTGCCCAGTTTGAGCACTGCTCACTCCATGTCCTTCTACCACCCACTCAGCCCAAGACAGGACTCGGGCAGATGGCAACATGCATCTATCTCCCCATGAAGTTCCTTGGGAAGCATTATTTTCTGAAGTTCCTCCTGCATGTTTTCAGAGCCCCTGGGGAAAGAACAAAACAGAACTGTGCCTTGAAGACATTTCTGTGTTCCACCTGAGGCCCCTTGAACAGACTCAGGTTTAAAATCTGCTCTGATATCAGGCATTCTGCAGCCAGTGTGGATATGAGCCTTGATTTGAACAGACAGGTCTAAGAGTTTCAAACTGCTCATTTCATAGCAGACATGTACACATCCTGGGGTACTACTCATCAAGTAGCCTGGTGGGCCTTTTCCTGAAGCAGTTCTCAAGAGAAGGGACAGTGTACAAGTGCTGAGACCTCTATTGCCAATGGCTCCTAATGCCCAAGACTGGTCCACTGCTGATCCAGGGAGCCCCAGGTCTCAGCCAGCCCCTCCGGTGCTCTTGGTAATTGCACTGGTGACTTAAATTACCTACAGTTGCCTCGTTTTCCCAGATTACTAAACCAAAAAATGACCAGTACTTCATTAAACAGCAAACAAGTATCTAATCTTAGCTCCAAGGTGAAAGGAGGCCATATATTTTCATAAACAGATAAAACAATATCAAAATCTAACTCTGAGGAGAAGGACCAGCCCATTTGCCACAAATAACTATCTCAACTTGCAGAACTGAGTAAAGTAGGGCTAGGGATATTCCTCAGTGACACAGTGCCTTCCTGGCAAGATCAAGGCCATGAGCTCAATTTCCAGTATCAAAAAATGTGAGTAAGGTTCTTCCCTTGTTCAGAAGGGACAGAGGGGAAGCACAGGCAGATAATGCAGATCTCCACCCTGCCTCATCACTTTCCACAGTCCTTACCTCATCATCCTCTAATACAGGCTCCACAATTATGGAGCTAGTGCCTTCTGCATACTCTGTCACTTCCTTTGTGCTGCGGAGAGGAGGCATATTCGTCACAAGCTCAACAAGGAGAAGATGGGAGTAACTGCTTATTTGTAAAAGGGAAACTCTAAATTCTATACTTTCATTTTGCATTACCAGGCACAGTAGATCACAGGGCGGTGTAACACAGACCTTTCTTCCTCGGGGTTCTCTCCTCCTGGTCTTTGTGCCCTTGCCAGCCCATGAAAAGTGACCTTGTCCAGTGTGCACAGAAACCAGCCAAGTTTTCCCACCCACGTTTTCACAGGTTTCAACAAGAAACCTCTCACTTCCTAGTAGGTAGGAGCATCGCTGCCTTCTCATGAAGAAGAGGGTCATTTACCTGACAGGACTGTGACTACTGTCTGTGCCTGCTGGTACGAAAGCAGGAGAACCACTAGGCTGGAGGTCATGGATGGGGAGGCCACTCAGTCCTTGCACACACAGTACCCAGGCGTTCAGAGATCCATATCTAGCACTGCAAAAGAAGTGCGCTGGTGGTAACTAAAGCATAAATCTTGCTAGGACTCTCCTTATTCTCCTGATGGAAGTATTCTCCTTGAAAGTGAATACACATTGGCACCACTGCCCAATACAGGACTTTATGTGCAAAACCTGTAAGAGCTTAGAAAAAGAAAGGTGACAGGTATGCAGAACCTAAAGCCAGTCTTGAAAGTTTCCAGTTGGGAAAAAGGGCCTCAGTAGCAGTCGTGCTAAGTGCCATGCCATAAGTGATAAACTCTGGCACAGGCTTTGTCTACAGTTTTCATAGGTCCTGAAATTCTGTGGGAAACTGAGAGTGATGGCACCAGAGTATGTGAAATGGCACTGAAAATGACAAGGCCAGCGGATACTCAGTTTATCTCATGTTTGTTGCAGAATTGCAGTTGGAAAATCTACAGTGACTTTCATGAGGCAATTGTGCTGAATGATTTCAATGTTTTAATGTTTTCTACAAATTTGGGACCAAGGAGATAATGCTTGCTAAAAGATTAGCATTAAAATGAAGCCAAGGCCCAAATAGAAAAATGCCTTAAAGCAGAGAAGACATCAATCAGTTTTCATCCATTACCTACGCAAGGGTTTAACACTGTATAATATCCATTTCAAAAGAGGTCATTCATCCTATAATCCTGATGAATAATCCTGGAGACCGGCCTTACCTACCTGTCAACTCTTCTCCAGTCCTTTCAGCGCTGACTTAATTCCTTTTCCTTAGTTTGCAAGAATGCTTTCATTCAACCGGCGTCTGAATCTGATTGGTGAGGCATTTCTGCCCAATCCCTGAGGTGCGACTCGGACCTTCCTCCAGGGACAAAGGCCCAGTGGCGTCGGAATCCTATTGGTAGGGTGTTTCCGCCCAATCCTGGCTGTGCCATTGAGACCTTACTCCAGTGACAGAGGCCCACCAATGCTGACATCTAAGCAGAGCTGCATTTCATGGTCCGTGCCAGCTGGGTGACTCAGACTTTTCTCCAGTGACGGAGGCTGACCTGTAAGGACATATGAGTGGTGACACCATTCTCCTCTGAATCAGAGACACAGTGGGACTCACGCAGACCCCGGGGAGGCTCTGCGTTTCCTGCACGAGCCCAAACTGTAAAACTGTGACCTTCACCCAGAGACAAAGGCGGACTCGCCCAGACACCTGGGAGGCTCAGCATTTCCTGCCCACGCCCCAGCTGTGCCACTGTGACCTTTAACCAGAGGCAAAGGTGGACTAGCTCAGACATCTGGGCAGAGGGCACATCATCTCCTGCCTCCCAGTTCTGTGACTAGGACCTTTCTCAAGTGACCTGGGACACCACATGAGCAGAGCAACACTTCTCCTTTGGTAAGCTCCACACCTTAGAGTTAGGAAGGAAATAAAACTGGGAGGGCCTGTCCCTGCTGGTGGTTGAGACCTGCAGAGTGGAATCAGCCTCAAGCTCTGGGGTCCTCGGGGTTGGGAGGAGAGTCCAGCTACCCCATGACCTGAGGAACCCAAAACAGAAGCCACTGCCTAACCACCATAGTCTTCAAGGCTGAAACCCACACTCTTCCCATCCAAACACTGGACACTCGAGTACTAAAGCCCAGCACTCTCCCACTATAGCAGCTGCGGTCTGAGCCAAGCACCCCAGCATTTGCCTTGGGTGCCTGGGCCCAGTGGTCCACAGTGTGCTACCACTCTGGGTTTAGTTTAACATCCAGGTAAATTAGGGTCCCTAGAGTCCACAGTGAGCTGCCTGGGTAGTCAGTAGCTCAGCACCAGTCATCTGACTTTCAAAATGACAAAAAGAAGGGGCAAAATGCAGTCTCAGAACAAAACTCCACCCAGAAAAAGTACAGGACACAATGAAAAAGGAGAATTAGGAGACCACATACCTTAAATTTCTGTAATGATCACATCTGAAATAAAGAAACAACTCCATCAAGCCATAGAAGAGATTAAATCTGAAATGATCTCTCAGGCAAAAAAATGAAATGAAAATAATAATGGAAGAAATTCTTCACACATACAGAGAAGAAACAGATAAGAGACTAGAAGATCAAAGGCAACAAATGGAAATGTTAAATAAGCAATTCAAGAATGAATTCGAACACATGAAACAGTCTCAAAAAGATTTCCAGGAAATGAAAACTGCCACTGAAATCTTGAAAAACCACTTGAATGAATCTGAAGATGGAATTTCAGATCTGGAAGATAGCCTGACTGCTAATGACTGTGAAAGGAAGGATCTCTTAAAGTCAACAAGGAAGCAGTAGAAAACAATTGAGCCCCTGCAAGATGAAGTAAAGAGAAATAATGTGCGAGTAGTAGGAATCAGTGAAACAGCAGGAGGCAACACAAATGACATATAAAGAATATTTGGAGAAATAATAGCAGAAAATTTCCCAAGAATGGTAAAAGAAACTGATATGCAGGTAAATGAAGCACATAGAACTAAAATGAGCAACAACCCAAATAAAACCACCCCCAGGCATATAATAGTCAAGATCCCAGATATGCAGCAAAAGAACACAATATTAAAAGCTGCTAGAGAAAAGAAACAGATCACCTATAAAGGAAAGCCCATCCGAATCACAGCAGACTTCTCAAGAGAAGCCATGAAATCAAGAAGAGCTTGGAGCAAGATATTACAGATTCTCAGACAAAACAGCTTCCAACCCACATTGATGCATCCTGCAAAATTATCCTTCAAATTCAGTGGAGAAATAAAATACTTCCATGACAAAGACCAACTGAGGAACTTCATGAGTGCCAAATCAACATTACAAAAAGTACTGAAAGATATTCTAGACACAGAAAATAGTGACCACAATCCCAAGAATAACAATAGAAAGGAACCCTTAAGCAGAACAAGAAATTAAACAGCAAAATTAGGAAAACAACATCAAGTACATAGCATGACAAGAATAAGCCAATGTATAGCAGTTATAACCATCAATGTAAATGGCCTTAGTTCACCAGTCAAAAGAAACAGACTGGCAGAGTGGATTAAGAGACAGGATCCCACAGTATGATGTATACAGGAAACACGCTTTACTCAAAAGTAAATCCATAGACTGAAAGTCAAAGGTTGGAAAACAATCCTCCATGCAACAGGTTCCCAGAAAAAAGAAGAGGTAGCTGTTATGTTTGCAGGCAAAGTAAACTTCAAACTAAAGCAATCAAAAGAGACAAAGAAGGCCACTATATACTAGATAGGAGAAAACTGCCCAGGCCCTGATGGATTCACAACAGAATTTTATAAATCATTCCGCGAAAATTTAATGCCAACACTCCTCAGAATCTTCAATGAAATTGGAAAGGAAACAATTCTCCCTAACTCATTTCTGGAGGCAAGTATCATAGTAATACCAAAACCAGAGAAGGACCCAGCCAAGAAAGAGAAGTGTAGGCCAATCTCCCTAATGAACATGGATGCAAAGATACTCAATAAATTACTAGCAAATAGAATGCAGCAAATTATAAGGAAAATTATACACCATGACCAGGTTGGATTTATTCCAGGAATGCATGGATGGATCAACATTCACAAATCAACTAATGTAATACACCATATCAATAGAGCCAAAGACAAAAACCACATGATTATCTCAATAGGTACAGAAAAAGCTTTTGATAAAGTCCAACATGCATTCATGTTAAAAAGAATAAATAGGAATAGATGGCCTCTACCCCAATTTAATCAAAGCCATCTCTGACAAACTAACAGCCAACATCATACTAAATGGACAAAAACTGAGAGCTTTCAATTTGAACACAGGAACAATACAAGGATGTCCACTGTCACCACTACTATTCAACATAGTTATAGAAGCATTAGCCAGAGCAATTAGACAAGAAAGAGAAATAAAAGGACTATGGATAGGAAAGGAAGAAGTAAAACTATCGCTATTTGCAGATGACATGATACTTTACATGGAAGACCCTCAAAACTCCACAAGAAGACTCCTTCAATTAATTGACTAATTCAGCAGAGTAGATGGATACAAAGTCAATACCCAAAAATCCATAGCATTCCTATACACAAACAACACACCGACTGAGACAGAAATTAAGGAAACCATACATTTTACAATAGCATCAAGAAACTGAAATATTTAGGAATTAATCTAACAAAAGAGGTAAAAGATCTATTCAATGAAAACTACAGTACTCTGAAAAAAGAGATCGAAGAGGATTTCAGTAAATGGAAAAACATTCCCTGCTCATGGTTAGGAAGAAGCAACATTGTGAAAATGGCCATACTACCACAATTGTTGTACAGATTCAATGCAATTCCCATTAAACTGCCATCAACGTACCTCACAGATCTAGAGAAAACATGCCTTAAGTTCATCTGGAACTAGAACAGACCCAGAATAGCAAAAGCAATACTGGGCCACAAGGTCAAGTCAGGTGGAATCACAATCCCTGACCTGAAATTATACTACAAAGCTACTGTAATAAAATCAACCTAGTATTGGCTCAAAAACAGACCTGAGGAACAATGGAACAGACTGGAAGATATAGCCACAATCACAAAAACACTCAGCCACCTAATATTTGACAAAGGGGCCAAACAAGTTCACTGGAACAAAGATAGCCTCTTCAATAAATGGTGCTGGAAAAATTGGCTTGCCTATTGCCGAAGACTGAAAATAGACCCAAGTCTATCAACATGAAACAAACTCAAGTCAAAATGGATCACAGATCTCAATATTAAAAAGAAACAATGAATCTATTAGAAGAGAAGTTAGGTAAAAATCTTGAAGACATAAGAGTAGGCAGAGAGTTCATGAACAATAATCAAACTGCAAGGGAAACACTTGAAAGCATCAAAACTGGGATCTCATCTTACTGAAACGTTTTTGCACATGTAAAGAAATCACCATCTGAGTAAAAAGGAAACCTACAGATTGGAAAAAGTCCTAGCTGTGTGTCCCTCAGACCAAGGCCTTCTATCTAGAACATACAAAGAATTAAAAAACATGAACCTGTCCAAATGCAAAGACCCAATCTAGAAATGGGTATCTGAGATGAATACACAGTTCTCAGATAAAGAAATACAAATGACAAATAAAGATATGAGAAAATGTTCTACATCTTTAGTCATTCGAGAAATGCAAATAAAAACACCATTGAGACTTCATCTCACCCCACTAAGATTGACCAGCATCAAGAAATCATCCAATAACAAATGCTGGTGAAGCTGTGGAGAAATAGGAACTCTGCTGCACTGCTGGTGGGAACGCAGACTGGTGAAACCACTGTGGAGATCGGTTTGGAGATTCCTCAGCAAACTAGGTCTGGAGGTCCCACTCAACCCAGCTATCCCCCTTCTGGGTATCTTCCCAGAAGATCTGAAAACAGCATATAATTGTGATATATGTGCACCCTTGTTTACAGTTGCACAATTTGTAATAGCTAAATCATGGAAACAACCTAAATTTCCATCCACAGAGGACTAGATTAAAAAACTGTGGCATTTTTGCACAACGGAATATTACTCAGCTCTAAAGAAAGACAATCTAGGGGCTTTTATAGGCAAATGGTCACAATTAGAGACCATACTCATAAGTGAGGTAAGCCAAATGTGCAAGTGCAAAGAGTGTATAGTATCATTAGTGGAGAAACCTGGAGGTGAGAATATAGATTGGGAGGTATGAAGGGAGACTGCTCAAGGGTAGAGTGCAATCGGGATGAAGGGAAGGAGAGGTGGAAGAGGAGGATAGCTGAGTAGGTACGTATGTCTGTGCGAGATTGCTGACATGTTTGCACTGTTGTCTCATGTCACATTGATGTGGGAAACAATCGGTGATTAGTTGTTTGAACAATCTTGTGTGTCTATTTGTATTGTCCTGAGTGTACACTTTGAAGCTACCAATGTGTAATACAACAATCATTGTTGATCCCCTGCCACCTTATCTGTAGTTTGGTTTTTGTACAATTCTTGTGCTACTGTGTGTATGTTTATTAGTGTTTTTGTTCTTTAACTTTTAAAATAAAAATTTAAAAAACAAAAAAATAAGAAAAGAATGCTTTCATTTTCAAGTATTTTTACCTAGTCTTGACTGCTTTCATTCTGAAGTCCCTGCTTGTGGTACCAATATGTTGCTTCTATCTGTAATGACAGGTCACAAGGTGCCTGCACATGAAAAAAGGAAAGTAAAAGAGAAAAGAAAAACAAGAGAGCTAAAAGACACTCAAGACACCCCTTCAGCGTCTGTAGGGCCACATCTTGAGGAGAGCCTAAGGAAGTGTATCCCTGAGTTCAGCTAGATAGACACTCATTGGCCGTGTCTCAAGAGGGCCTGGATTCTGCCCAAGAGATATTAAACAACCATTTCATTATACACAGGGTGCTGGCTTCTCAGGCAGGCAGAATGTGAGAGATATGGAGGCAGAGATCCTTCTACTCAAACTTTATGAAAAGGTGTGACTGGGTCACAGGCCCTGGCAAGAGCTCTGGCAAGAGAGAGCTCTGTATGAAACTCCGTGAGTGAAACCAAATTTGTACTCAGCGCTCCAGGAATTTGCAGGTGCCAAGTACAGCACGTGGGTTTTCATTTGAAAGAAACCAAAGAACTGAGTGGAGCCCGCCCAAGCAAATGCCCATGTGGGCTGCAACCTGAATGTCCATAGGGCCAGGGCTGCCACACAGTGCACAGTGCACGTCTCACCCCACCCTGCCCTGGCTGCTGGACGTGGATCAATGGGAGTTAGTGTGAGCTGTGCTGAGACTCAGTCTTCCACTGCTCTAATTCCAGTCCCACCCGATTCCTCCCTTTTCCAGTGGGAATGATTACCATGTGGCCCTGTATGTTGGAAGGATTCTGCCTGCTTTTTCGTTTTTATGGCAGATCAGAATTAGCATGGGTTTTAATGGGGAGACTTTGGATTTGGAATTTTATATAAGAATGGAACTGTTCTACTTCTGGCCACTCTTAGAGTGGACTATCTGCCTTTTGAGTAAAGAGATGCAATGAATTTCTTAGGGGTCAGGAGAGAAAGATATTGTGTAAATCTGAAGACTCCCTGAAATGATAACGTTTGACTATTGTGCCTGGTAGGAAGGAGAAACTGCATTCTCCTCTCTGACACCTGCTTCTCCCGACCTTCTGCCATCTGTTGCTATAGAGGCAACAAAGCATCCACCGCATCCTCTGAAACTGGGAGCAAAACCCACCTCTTCCCCTTGAGTGGAAGCTGATCATGATTTCCTCATTTGTTCAGAATGTTTAAGAAGAAATAGAAATTCCTACTTATTCAATAGAGACATTGATAGATATAGTAAAACTTGCTGTTTACTTGTATGCATAGGGCTCTCCAGTTATTTCAGAACCAGCCTTTATGAGACAGACTCTTCCCTCCCATAATCTTGATTGTCCATATGTGGCTGCTCATTTTCCTGGAATGGGTGTAGCAGAGCAATTGAGGAGGGATTTGCTGGGCTAAAAAATGTTTCCGACACTTGTGATGGAAAGGAAGCTACCAGGAAATGGAGTGGCCATTCAGCCACCCAGGATTATAACACAAGGAAAATTAGGGAGATTCCCTTTCTCATACCTGGTTCATAGAATGTGAATCCACTCACAGAAGGACTTCCTTTTCTCCCCTTGGTCCTCCTTGTACGGCTTATACCCTGGACTCAGGCCATACCTTTTCAAATGAAACACCTTTCCGTCCTTGTCCACCTTCTTCCCCCAAGCCAATGCTCCTCTGTGATCTTCCTTTCATTTGAGGTGTCCGTAAGAATGAGCACAGTCAAAAGATGCCTATAAAGTCTCTGAGGAATGAATCCTCCCCACTGAAGCCCCTACTCCAAGCAAACCTAACCAAGGTGTAGGATCACCACAATTTTGCCTTTTCCAATAGGTAGAAGGAAAAACACTATGAGAATGAGCCAGAACAGGATGTGTGTTCTGTGACCTAAAATGATGTCACAGGTAGACTGGAACATGAGCCCAGAGCAGGTAGCACTGTTCTGGGAATCTTCAGAGGTCAGGCCCTTAGAAAAAGTGAAAAAATGTGGACTGTGAGATTTACCTGAACTAGTGCACAAGCCTGATGATAAAAAAAAAAAAAATCTAACCCCTGATGAGGAGGAGTGTGTGCATCTTCTCCAGTCTTGAAATGGTATTGAAAGGAAGAGTTGGGTGTATGAGGATGGACAGTGGTGGGTTCTGTAGGACTGGTGTCTAGAGAGGAGTGTCCTTGGCACCAGATGTGGCAGAGAAGGCCTGGCTCAGGCCTGAGTACCAAAAAAAGTTTCTCACTGAAGATTTGTCTCAGATGTAAAAAGTATATTATTTCTGTGCTTCAGTGCACTGATTTCTACCTGCCTAGGGAGAAGTGGGATGTTTCACTGCTGCTTCACTTCCAGGATAAGCACTGACGGCTATTCCCTCCACATTTACCTCTCAGTGGATTTGATCCTAGACGCATTCTGTTTACTGATGCATTTCTAAAACTATCTTACTGTGTTGATTGCTGATAGCTCAAAATACTTGAAATAGTGAGGCAACTGCTCCAACTTTATTCTATGTTTCATGGTTGTCTTTGGTTTTTCTAGGTGTTTTAAATTTTTATATGACTTTTGGCATCTCAACGTCTGCATAACATCTTGGAAATTTGATTTGTAGGACATTGAATCTATGAAGGTATTTGAAAATAAGTTATTTTGTAAATTTATTAAACTCTATGGTTACTAACCAAAGTCTTTATCAATATTTACTGAGATTCCCTTTATGTCATCATTTTGATATTTTATGTTTCTCAAGGCACATAATTTCAATATATTCTGTCAGATTGATCGCTTTTAAATTGTACTACTTCATTTTGATTTCTATTTGCTTATTTGGTTAATATAATAATGCTGCATAGTGAACTGGTATTCTATTAAAATGCTAAGCACAATTGTTTGGTTTACATTTTTTAGGTTATAAAATATAGCTGATTAAGTTTTTTATTATTGTAAATATGAAACTTCCTTTTCTTTTTCCATTCTTGAGTTTAATGTAAAATTTTATACTGGATACAAACTTAAGGACATTTTTGAATAATTTCTCAATCCCTGCCTTGCTCTGTAACAACATCAGTTTTAGGGTATATACTGGTCAAGCTTCTGTGAAAACCAGGTTCTTCAAACTGCCTCCTAAAAGCAAAGATCTTGGGTAATTTCTAGCCCAAGAGTACCTACCTCATTTCTCCTAAGCTATAAAGTCCAAGCCTGGTCCCTGCACTTATGTAGAAAAGCAGACTCCAAACATATTGGACAAAACTCAGATACTCAATGAAATTTATCCACTCACAGAAGTCTTCATTGGATGCTACAGGTGATTCCATGAACAAGAGCACACAAGTAGTAAAAAGTAAGGTAGTACTTGCAAGAGGAGGTGACATAGAAATTTACTTGGTATAAGCCAGGAAGTGAATTGACATTGTTGGGCATAGAAATTCAAAGGTGGGAAGTGAGATGATCCTCCTCTCCACATAGACTTAGACACTGCCATGGATGGGTTTGACAAAAGTCACATAAAGCATAGGTTATGGGAGTAGAAGGAGAACACAAAATGTAAAATGTGACTCATGTGTCTGTGGGAAAGTGTGGAGAAAAAACTAATTGTCTCCCTCACAATCCAGAAAAACAAGGCTTGGGAAGATGAGGAGGATGCACAGGTCAATTAGGAAGTCTACTTAGGGTGAAAAGAAAATCCTTTTTTCAAGCAGACCATCTAGACCTTCCCATCAGACCCCATTTCCCAAAGGCATATACAAGGGAGGACATGGAATATATTAGCCCCTCCTCTTCAGATGAGATGGGCTGGGGCTGTGGCTTCATAATTGAAAAACCAGCAAGGGATTACAACTCAACTTCCTGGGAGAAGGATGTAAAAATGTTCAGGAGGCCTTCGTGTGGCCACAGGGAGCCTTAGACACTTCAGGGATGGAAGGAAAATCACCAGTTGCTGGAATACATGTTTAGCTACACTGAAGAACACAAGTGACTAAACTTAAGACCTAGTCCACACACAAAGTTCACACCCCCTCACAAGAACCCTCTGTTGGCCCCCTGGAGTCCTCCCACTAGGACTCTCCTCTAATCTTAGACCACGCCCTACTCATGCGGTGCCTGTTCCCATCATTTCATCACATTCCTACCTGAAGCCAGTGCCCTACCGTGACCTCCCTTTGTCCTTTCAGGTGCACAACAGAATAAGGAAACTTCAAAGTCCTCACACATGGGACTGACAGAAATGGTCTCCCCCAGACAATCCATCCCTTCAAACAAACCTGAAGAATGGAGACTGACAACACCTTTTAGCCATTTCAGCAGATGAAGGGGAAACACAGTCAAGATGATCCAGAGCAGGACCAACGGAGTGTGGGGAACTGAAGCCTCTGAAGGAAAGACATGCACAGCCAGAGACTTGAGTAAGGTCAGAGACCTTAGAATGCTCTGTGGGGTTTCCACAGGTCAGGTTGCTGGGACATGGTCAGCTGCATAGACACTGAATTTTACCCTAGCTGAGACACAAGTGTGAAGAAAATGAACTCAACAGCAGAGGATGTCTGTGTGCCTCTTCCTTGCTTGTGGCAGGTAGGGGGAGGGAAGTTGGGTGTTTAATATAGTGAGAGACCTACTGGTAGGCAATGCAGGTAAGAGCTCCAAATTTAATTCCTATGGGCACAGATGTGGCAGGTAAGGACTGGCTCAGACCTGATAACAGAAGAAAACATTCTCCACACAATTTTGTGCCAGAGGTAAAACGAGGATTATGTTTCTGTGTGTACAGGGTCTGATCCCTAGTTAGAAAGAAAAGTTAAAGTTGGGATGCAAGAGACCCTCCTGGGAAAAGCATAGGCTGTAATTCCTTCTTCACCAACCTGATGGTGTTATTTGCTGCTTCCAACTTATGATGTACGCAAATCAAGGCCTTCTGAATAACAAGTCTTTGCCTATGGAAGACACCATCAGTACTCTGAAGCACTAAAATGATGGTAGTTGGCCTCAAAAACCCAACACTGCTTTGGCCACTTCCTCAAATCGGATGCAAGCTAGGATGAGGCAGTGAGAGTGATTCACCCTTGTGGTGTAAGAGATAGGGATCATTGCTTGCAAACAACGGTTGTGACTCCACGTTTCATGTTAGAGGATTGTATATTTAAATGTATTTGTAAGAAATAGAATTATAAGTGGTCAAATACTGAACTATCACTGTTTTCCAGTATCTCAAATGGATTTCAATATTGATGCAGCCAAAATGTCTCTTATTTACAGATATTTAAGAATCTCTCCTAGTTCTGTTTTGGAGACAGATGACTTCCTTCTCATCCGTACCCTTCTCATGCTTGGAAATCACTAGTCTGTTATTCATGTATATAATTAAATAACTTCAATGATATCATACAATGGATTCACAAGGACTTGTTAGGTTTGATATTGCTTTTTACAATGACATAACTCCCTGGAGATTTACTAAGCTTTCTCTATATATGAAACATGCACTGCTTTGTACTTCTGGCCAGTAGTCCAAGGAATGGAGGTACCAAGGGCCTTTTCACTTTTTTAGATATTATTCCACCTCAGGACATCTAGGCTGTTTGCTTTAAGTATCTTGCTGTTAGAAATGAAGACATACCAAATACACTCACACTGATTTAGGGTGAACACAACTTGTTGCTTCTCTAGGATCAATGCACAGGGTCCTACTTGCTGGGTTGTACAAGGATTCTAGGTTTTATTTTATTTTAAGATGACATTATTATTGGAAAAATTGAGAAGTACAGAAAAGTGAGCAGGTAGCATACAGTTCCTCTATACAGCAATCCCTACACAAAGTTTCCTATATAATTAATGTCTTATATGAATCTGATATCATTTTAGAATGTATAGTTTCCTCCAGCATCATACAATCAAAGAAGGTTCCTAAATAACAGTATTGACACGGAGTTTTTAAATAATATGCCCTTTATATTGAGATACACTCTTTGTGTTGTGTGGCTCGTTCTGTGGGTTTTCACAAATATGTAACACAGTGTATTCACTACTACACTATCACACAGAATTGCTGCAATGCCTCAACCTCCCCTGTGCTTAATCTACACATCCCTCCCTTGCTGTTGCCAACTCCATGCACTGGTCTTCTTCTTTAGACTTTCTCCTTTTCAACTTTACTTCTACTAAGAGGTAACTTTAGATATACTCTTTTTTTCCTTATTGCTGACACATATGGCCTCCTTTGATTCGGGCATCCACAAATAAGTGAATCTGTAGTAAATTTAGTGCCTTTAGCACTACCAAGAACATCACAGGTGCTGGCTGAGATGGAGGCTCCCTGGAAGGGCAGGAGACTAGGCTTGTGGTTTTGGAGCCAAAGACAACAGAGGGCACAGTATCTGTGTACTATCCTTTCTCTTGAGGATTCCTCTAGGAAACAAACAACTCCATGAGGAGTGGTCCCCTGAGGATTTGAACTTTTCTGCTATAAAATGAGCAATCTCAGCTTCTTCTGCTTCTTAGCAGAAGGATCCTCTCATGACTTTGCCTAATTACCAGTGGATGATAACGCCCCCTGTGTAAAGGAGCACAGAGGTAAAACGAGCATGGAAGAGGTCTGTAGTGTCAGCATACGTGCTCTCTGGCCACATGCAGAACCAGAAGGAACAAATACGATTGGTAAGATAAAATTATCATCCCTTTGGGAAGAGTCCCTGAAAAGTTAAGATAATTGGATATTCTCAAGCTATTTTAAGTGCCACCTACTGTTGAAGAGATGCTTCAGATAGAGAATCAATCTCATTTCCATATTATTCTAAAAATATTAGCAGGAGGGCTTTTTTCTCCACTTGTGAGCACTCGTGTTTTCTTTCCTTCACAAGAACCCAAACTTAGTAGCATTAGAAACTTTTCTTGTCTTTGGACTCACAGAAGTCTCCTACCTGTGAGTTGTTCCTACAGCCAGCATGACTGTTCTTTTCTGAATATCTGGAATAGTGCCATTCAGCATATTGAAAATCACTAATTCCCTGGGTAGAGGGACACAGACCAGAAACTGGAGAAGGAAGGTGTTTTTTATTTTAAGTTCAACCAGAAGGAGGAAGTCAGTTCTAGCAGATGCTTTCCTTTTCTCTACTGTGGTGAGTATGATCTTGCTTCAGCCCCAGCTTCTCAGGGTGCTAAGGATTTCCACCATCTCAAGTTCATTCACCTGGAAATGTATTCTTTGGCCAGATTTATGCTGCCAGTCAAGAGCAAAGAGCCCAGAAGAATGATTCAGAACATGAGTTTGGCCAGAAAGGAAGCTCTGCTAAAGCTGTGGACTGCAAAAATAGAGCAGAGGAGATCTTGATTGCTGAGCAAGAACCACAGATTAGAAAAGACAGCCTGAGTGTATCAAAGTAGCAATAGGACTGCACCTTGTTCAGACTCAAAATTGGAAAGTAAAGACTTTTTTTTTTCAGAAGAGAGCCTCAGAGCACCTTGCTCCATAATTGCTGTGGCATAGAAAAGTTGTTCCTTGGAATTTGGTTCATAGGCACTGGAACCCAACATTGAAGAGAGAAGGAAGCCTGGCTATTGTGGAGCTGGAGTCAGGCGTTTTCCATCCTGCAGGTGGTGCTGTTTATAGGTGCATGAAGAATGGAAGAGTTGTGTTGTCAGGAAGGATTTCAGGCAGATTTCAGAATGCCTGAGAGGTCAGGTAGTGTCCCGCTGAGAAGGTAGTGTGTGTGAAGCTGTGAGTGTGAACCAAGGGTGCAGGGGAGATCCCAGAAGTTTGTAGAAGCCAGGAATGTGCATTTTCTGAGAAACCTGCAAGGATGGAGTACAGTCAGTCCCAGATAGAAGCTGTACCAGCTACAATCACGGGCTGTGCCATAGGGGCAGAGTCACCCAAGCCTTTGGAGTTCCCAATTTGCCACAGATTTCCGGAGATGCTGAAAGCGAATATGTGGGATTTAACGTTTGCACTGAAGGATTTTGAAGTTTCTTTGATCTTATTCCTTAGTACCCTTCTGTTTGAAACTTTAGGAATTGAATGTCTTTTTGTACCATTGAATGTTGGAAGTGTGAAGCACTTTTTTCCTTTCTACAGGTACTTGCAACTGAGAACGTTTCAGTCTCAGAGGAATTTTGGGACTTGGACTTCTCTGCAATGCTGAAACTGTTAGGACTTTAGCAACTCTTAGAGATGGACGAAATTCTCTAATGGATAAAGGGATATGCATAAGTCTTTGGAGGGCAGGGCAGAATGTTATGGCTTGTGTTTATGCCACCACAAACCTCATGTAGTCATAGCTGGATAAGGGCCCTAGGTTGAGGGTGTGAGTGCCCACTCTAAATAGTCTGTAAAAGACAAAAGGGACAGAAAGATGCTGTTAAGGTGCCTTGTTGCTTTGCTACATTCTTTCTAGCATGAACTGCTTCTTCTCTGTGGTACCTGTCTGCTGCAGTAGTGCACCTTGGATCCAGAGCTGTGAACTGAAACCTTTGCAAACTTGGAGCTATATAAACCTTTCCTGCTTTAAACTTTCGTGTTGTTATTTTGTCTCAGCAAAGAGAAAATTAACTGAGACACCGAGACACCCTAACATACTTTTTCTGAAAAGTGTGTGTGTGTTTCCCAAGGAAGTTAAGTAATTAGAACACTAAATAGAAAATGAGGCAAAAACGCTACTCAGTAAATGTTTCCCAAATATGTTCTCCCCAAAAATACTTAGTAGTTGATTAGATGTTGTGGAGTATGCCCCAGTTGGGAGCAACTAAATTACAGTCATGTTACAGTATTTGAGTGAAGAAACATATTCCCCATCCTTTGTGCTTCTCTTTCAATTGAACAACTATTTTCTATCATATCCTCTTCACCAAAAGTCTTGCCTTAGGGTTCA
Source organism: Dinomys branickii (assembly GCA_004027595.1). Lineage (NCBI taxonomy): Eukaryota > Metazoa > Chordata > Mammalia > Rodentia > Dinomyidae > Dinomys > Dinomys branickii. Next base: position 16,400 of record PVLD010030222.1, read on the forward strand.
TGCAGCCTCTGTGACAAGGAGCTGTGATACACTGGCCAATCTACTGACAAGGCCATGACAGCACAAATGCAGTTCCAAGAAACTTCAAGCAAGATTATATGGACTGAAAACACGAACATAAACTTCCTTCAGAAAGGAAATAATTGAAAACTGACCCAGTTGAGTTCCAGTATAGGACAGGGAAGATTTTTGAGAACAGCAAGAAGGGGCTCTGGAGGGAGAAGCACTTGGTGAGGGAGTCATCTCCCCACTTGTGCAGCTGGCCAGATCCTCCTGCCCATCCTGTAAGAGTGCTGAGGCAAACTGGACACAAGTAGATGCTGCCCCTGGAAAGCAGTGAAGTGGACACTACAAGACCCTGGAAAGTGGGCACTTGAGCAGAGAGCAGAGTATCTGGACAAGGACTTTAGGGCTTTCCGTCACCTGAGAGTCATCCTTTTCTCTCAGGAAATCCTTGCAAAGGCTGGACATACGTCCCCTGCTTCATGCCCTGCACGGGAGCAACCTTCTTAGAGCTGTTCCCAGTGAAGAGTCCTCTCAGCTTCACACACCATCTTAAAGGGCTGCTCAGAGCAGTGCTTTCCTCCTCACAGGCCATCATTCCAGGCCTAGGACACCTCATCTGAGCACCTGCCACTGGCTACCCAGCAGGGGGTTTACAATCAGCTTCTGAAGAAGGAACTGCAGTGACCCCAAGCCCCAAAGTGCTGCAG
>PVLD010030223.1:0-17111 GCA_004027595.1 Dinomys branickii
TCTCTGCCTACTCCTATGTCTTCAAGATTTTTACCTACTTTCTCTTCCAATAGGTTTAGAGTTTCTGTTTTAATGTTGAGGTCTATGATCCATTTTGACCTGAGTTTGGTGCATGGTGATAGACTGGGGTCTATTTTCAGTTTTCGGCAAGAGGCAAGCCAGTTTTTCCAGCACCATTTATTAAACAGGCCTTCTTTTTGTGCTCGCTCTTTCCCCGCTGTGTCCAGCCGCCCCTGCGAGGCTGCCGGGCAGAGGCACAGGGCGCTTCCGGGACCTGCAGCAGGCCGCGCTGTCCCGCTGTCCTCCTTCCTGTCTACACGTGGGGTGGGCGGGGCTGCTGGAGCTCCCGGGAAGGGACTCTGAACCATGAGTTAACTAATAACAGAAATTCACGGGAAAAGAGAAAAATGCATTCTTTAAAACTGTAGCCAAAGAATAAGCTGGCCCTATGCATCAATTACAACGACCAAAATTAAAATTTTGACAGTGTGAAAACTAGTAAAATATGGAAACTCTCACTACTGGTGGGAACGCAAAGCGGTGTAGCCCTATGAGGAAAAAAATGGCAAATTTCTTTGCAAAGTGAAATGCAGCCTTGTGCTTCTAGTCATGAGCCCTACTGATCCGGAGCTTCGTGTTTACATGGAAATCAGTGTGAGGGTGACACTGGCCCTGGCTGCAGACCCCGGAGCTCAAAATCTTCTCTACCCTCTGGTCACTGGTGCTTCCCCTAGAGCAGATCCTGTAGCGGCTGTGTGGGCGACCAGCACTCAGTTCTTGCTAACTTAGCTTTTACTTCCGGGGGAAAATTTAGGATCCTTTAACAGATCTACACAGAGTAAGAGCACTGACTCAAGGAATAGCTTTCAAACTCTTAACACTCTTCAGAACAGTGTTAATGAACACAAATTTATTACCTGATATAAAAGTGCATCTCATTCATACAACAAGAAAATGCTTATTCAGTTGAATTTAATAGATTCACACCGGGTTGTAAATGGCAGCAACACTGTTCAAATGGCAACTTTTTCATCCTCTAAGTGGTACTAAATACAAGTGGCAGAAATAGTGACTGATCAATTTATGTTTCAGGTTCAGATGAGACACATTTGTGTAAAAGAGAACATCCTCTGGTTACCGTCTGTATATTAAAGGTGTGTAATCTTAACTTTGTTAAACATAAACCTTTTAACAGCATGTTGACGAAGATCAGAGTCACAGCATACCTTGTCCTCAGATGGATGCACATCTCCAGCCCTGGATGTATACGTGCACTATAATAATCTAACATAGTAGTTGTTCATGTAAGCAGTTACAAACTGCTCATTTGAATGACTTTGCAAAAATCTAAGATTTAAATAAATCCTAGTTGTTGAGACTCAGTTCCTTAAGTTTAGAAGCCTAACAGTAGGAAACACAAATATTTGGATAAAACATAAAATCTTGTTCTTTTAAATTGTCTTGTTTTACACAAATGTACTAAGCTTGTTTTTGAAAAGGAAAAGAATCCAGATGTGGTGGCCATGTGCCTCCAATCCCAGAACTCTGGGAGGCTGAGGCAGGAAAATCATGTTTCAGCTCAAGGCAATTACTCAATTTAATGAGACTTGATAGCATTGCTTCATGGGTCCAGTGCAGCTCCCTCAGCTGCTGGCACAGACCCTTCATTCTGTTGGTTAAGACTTTCTAGCTTCCACCATGGACCTTTGGGCCTTCCTAGTGCAAATGCTTGGTACAGACTTGTATAAAACATTGTCATGGGCTTCTGACCTCCAGATGGACTCACAGAGGACATTGCCATGGGCTCCAGATCTTCAGCGGATTGCTGCAGGACAGTGCTGTGGGATTCAAGTCATCAGGTGGATTCTTTGGGTCTCTAGTATGTTGACAGATCTGCATTTTTCCGCATTTGATTTTTTGGTTATATTACAAAATAATCCTGTAAGTTATATGTCCTATATTGAATTTATTCCCTTGCAAACCCTGACTACAACATCTTATGTCCCCTTCCTCCTCTCTGCATAAGAAGGGTCTTTCCAAGGATGCAAAGTTAGGGACTTCACATCTCCCCAGAGATTAGCTTAGGTTGCTTTTGTGTGAGAGGGCCCATTTGCATGGAGCCCAGCCCTTGCCTAGTGGGCAAATCTTCCTCACCACCACAGTCTACAGAGTCAGAAACAGAAAGGAAGACAAAGGGCAGGTGCCTCCCAGCCTTCAGCTCAGGACCTAAAGCCTACGAGAGTGTGGTGTGTGTGCTCCTCTTCCAGACAAGTTTACCAACTTCAAACACCAGGTGCTGTGTGTCTGGCTTATTTCACTCAACATGGTACTTTCCAGGTGCATCCATTTTCCTACCAATGTCTCAAATCTGTCTTTTATCATAGTATTCTGTTAAGTTCGAACAGAGAATAGTGAAGGATGGATGCAAGGGGACGGGAGGACAGATCTCTTGCAATGGGAAAGTGGTCCAAGGGGAAACCTTGAGGGATGAGGAGGAGGGAAGGAAAATTGAGCAGACTAAAGACATTCCATGTACAAGAACCCAACAACCCCAGCTAACATAAACAGTATATGCCATAACACGAGCTTCGATCAATAATATCATGAGAAGAACAAGTGGGAGAGGGCAGTAGTAGGAGCCAGGAAGGAAGGGCAGGGAGGCGAGAGACAACAATAAACAAGTGTGTGCATTTACCTACTTCCTGTTTGATGACTGTAAACTGCATGAATTGCAACACAGACTAGCAAAATAAAAAATTAAGAAACAAGCTCATGATTGTAAAGCCAGAATACCCTTGGCATAGCTTCCTCTGGGGTAAAGTGCATAAGAAAATAAAATTGTTGGAGACAATCTTAAGATTAAACAGGGGAAGTGAACATCTAAGGTAGATTTTTAAAGCCATATTTTTCAAATGGAAATTTCATCCTGAGTAAGAATTTTCAAAGATGTGAGCTGCACAGAAAGACGGAAGATCCTGTCTCCTTAGGCTTTGGGTTTGGGGGCTGACTGGGAGGGGCAGACATGGATGGGCCACGCAGCAAGCACCAAGGTCTCCATCTCCCAGGCCAGGGACTTCCTTCTTGTTCCAGCAAGAGCAGGAGTGGTTTCCACTGAGCCTATACTCAACTTACGCTGCACTCGAGTACTTGAAGCGCATAGTGAAAGATTCTGCTCCAAATGTTCAAAATGAGTTCATGGCTCACTTAAATTATGACTTTACAAAATTCCTTTTCTGAAATTTCATCGACCTCAGTGTCTGTGGAATCAGGTTTGGGGTAGCTGTGTGTTTTTTGAGGCATCCCACTGTCGTGTTTTCTCGTTTTCATTGTGTCTCTGTTGAGGTTTGTGGCTGAGTCGGGCAGCTTTCTGCTGCTGCTGTGCAGGTCTTCCACGCACGACCGGGTCTCTGGGACATGCCCTGCACCGTGGCTGTGTGACTCCAGGTGAAAGTTTCCGGTTGCTTTTCCTGGATGCTATGTGCATCTCCGAGCACTATTTTGCAAGCAGAGAGTAACCGCTCAAAACATCAATACTGAAAAACCTACCTATAGATTCAGGTAATTGAGAACTTGTTTGTTTTTTTTTTTCACCTAGTCTTTCGCTATTCCAGGAAAAGTAAAGGAGAAAAATAAAATACAGTAGGCAAGAGAAATTAAGTGTCAGTGATATTGAGATCGGTGCTACTAGGGTTTACGGAAAGGAGCAGGAAAGATGTACTGTCCCCCAAGAGGGGGAAGAGGATAAAAAGGAATAGGAAAGAATTGGGAGAGTAGATGGAGGTGGGAGGGAAAAGGAGGGGAAAGGCAAAGAAGGAAGGCACTGAGCTTGCAGCAGAAAGCCAAGATTCTCTCCAACTGTTGCAGTGCTAGAGAAATTACACATCTTCAAGGAACAACTTTGGTATGGGAATCCATGACTAAGCAAGTTGGAACATTATACTTCTCAAGCAGAAAGCCAATGTACATAGCTACTGTGGTGGATTGACAACTGGTGGTCAACTTATAACACCCAGCTGAACTGAGTGAGCATGGTGCTGGGTGTGGGAGGCCCACCTGAGGATTTTTGCCAGAAGCATAAGAGGCAGAACTGGAGAAGAAGAAGCTAGGCTGTTGGAAACTGAGAAAGGCTGTTGGGAGCTGGTAGAAGCTGTAAGGAGCCGTTGGTTCTCTTGGAGGAGCTCATCATGCTGGGTTTCCTGATGAACTTGGCTGTTTTCATCCTCCAAAGAGCTTGGGACCTTGCTGTCACTGAGAATAGCTTTTGTTCACTTTGGGGGAGTTCTGGTCCTCACTTTGAGCATCACTTGCTGGCTCTGGAGGGGAAGAAGGTGCACTGCCAGTTTCCTGCAGAAGCTTACTGGGTTGGCTTTCCTGATAGGAACTCAGCTGTCTTCACCATTGGAGGAGCTCAGGACCTCACTGTCTCTGAGGATGGCTGTGGTACTTTTCAGGGGAGCTCTGGTTCTTACTTTGCGTGTCTCATCACTTCCTGGCTCCAGTGTAGATCCCTCAGCCTGCTAGCACAGATCCTTCATCTCACTGGCACAGACTTTCTAGCTTCCATCACTGATCTTTGAGCCTTTGCAGTGCAGATCCGTGAAACAAGCTTGCGTGAAACATTGCTGTGGGCTCTGGGCCTCCAGTTAGACTCGTGGGAGGCATTGTTATGGGCTCTAGGTCTTGAGCTGAACTTAATGAAGGACATTGCTGTGGGACCCAGGCCTTCAGCTGATCCAGGTTCTTTGGTCTTTAGGGTGTGGACATATTTCCCATAGTCTCTTGTATATGACTCTTTGGGTGACTGATATAAGTAATTTTATTAAATGTGTCCTGTATTATATTGCTCTTCCTTGCAAAAATATCCCCCAAACCACAACAGCTATGTATTTATATACACGCATACAAAGACCAGTACTTATTACAGTCAACAAACCACCAATGGAATAGCAAAAGTAAATAAGTAAAAGAAAATAAAAGCAAAATATAAGGCAGAAGACAGATTCTATTCATGTGGATGTTGTCTTGCTTGTCTGGGTGCAGATGAACATGTCTGAGCAGATTGACAGGGCTGTTGCCTTTGGGTCACTGTGTTCTGAGGCCTCCATCATTCTTACAGAGTTGAGTCCCTGCCTCTGCTGTCTCAGCCTTGAAATCTGCATTTCTGCCCCTACCCAGCCTCCCCAGTGGCTTCACTCCCCTCAGCAGCCACTCCCCTCCGCCCTGGGTTCTCAGGCTCTGCACCTCCACTGGCCTCCTGAAAACCTCCACCCATCCTTCTGTCTGGTCAGTAGTTACTGTCCATTTGTCCCAGGGATCACATCAGCCTTGAGTGATGGGAAAGAGGCAGCCCCGGCAGCACAGACCCAGTGGTCTCTCTTCACCCCGATGCAGTGCTCATGAGGGGCAGCTGCCTTGCTTCTCTAGGCCTCTGTCAGCCTTTCGCTTTCCGCCATGCCTGGTACAGAGGGAAGGAAGGGGTGGATGAAAACTCCTGCCAGCACCAACTCCTCACACCCCAGGTGCACTGCTCTTCTCTCTCTGCCTCTGTCAGGGTCACCCTCATCCCAATGCCCTGTCCTGTGGGAACACAGCTGAGCATTGGCTCTCTGGGTCACAATCCTGACCTTGAGCTCCTCCAGTCCTCTATGGCTCCCAACACCCATGTGCCCAGAGTTGGGGAAGTCCTGTATGGTACAAATATCTCCATCTCTGGGTCCCCACATCCTAGCAGGATGCCACTGGGTACATCCTGCACTGAAGTCAGGGGTTCCATGCTGCCTTCCCACTCCAGGGAGTCCTCCTCCTCCAGGATGGTGGATGTGTCTGAGGGCTGACAGTACAAGTGCTACCAAGTGCTTTTAGACTCAGGTTTGTGTTAATTGCATGTGTTTTTCGTTGTCTTTTGAACCTGTGAAATGCATTTACATAATTCATTTTATTATGTCTTATCTCATAAATGTTCCAGTTCTACCAAATCACAATAGCATCACATTGGGAAGAAAGGCTTCAAAATCTGAGCTTGGGTGGGAAGGGTACATTCCATTGCTAGCACCAAAAATGGGCAATCTAGAAGGTGTGGTGATCCCACAAGAATAGACATGTGGGTCAGCGGAGCAGAATGATTCCAGCAATAAAACTACTTTTCTATGATCAACAGATATTTTAGAAAGGTATCAAGAATGGGGAAAAAATAGCCTTTCAGATATTGGTACTTGGATAGCTAGATGTCCGATACAAAAATGAAATTGGATTCTTACATTACAACATATATAAATGTTAAAGCTATTTTACTCTTAGATAAATCATTGAGGAAATTATTCATGACTTTAGATTCAGGAAAGAATTATCAAGTATGAAGCACATAAGAAAATGAAGAACAATGAAAAATAATCTAGTTATTAGAAAACCAAATATCTCTAGTGTTTGAAAGACACTATCAAGGAAAAGGAAATCCCCATTAGATGCCCTGTGCTCTACTGACAGGAATATGAAATGGAACAAAACTGTGGAGAGCAACCTGGAGGAGTCTTAGAAAATTAAATCCAGCTCACACACATAAGAGGGAAAATACAGAGGAATTTTCTTCACTCTCACATTCATACTCAAAACAAAACAATTCTCATGGCACTGATGTGGGGTTTAGTACACATGGATCCCAAGGGGACGCTGATCCAGTGTCCTGTAACTCAGTTCAATTCTGACAGTCTCTGTCTGGGTAGATGTCAGTCACCCAGTGGGTGAACAAGACCTTGGGACAATCATTTTCCAGAAAAAATCTCTGTTCTTTCCATGCCTACTCTCTATGTGACCTGCTTCCCCACTGGACCAATATTACTAAGTGACTACCCTGTACCCTCATGGTTAAAGGTAGCTGTAACCCACATCGAGTCCACGTGGGTGTTGCTCTATAAAACTTCCCTGAGAAAAGAGGTTCTTAGCAACACATTCTGGGCCCCTCCTGCCTCTTGGGAGCTGTCTCTCTCCCTCTCAATAAATCTTTCCTACTCTTAACCTCCATCTTTCCAGAATTCATTCTTCGATGTTTTACAGAACACAGACTTGGTGTATCAGACATCTAACAGGTTTGGGAGATGCAATATTTTCATATTTCATCTTCTGGGTCATATCCTGTAACAATAAGACAAGGGGGAAAGAACAAATATTGTATGATTCCACTTATGTCAATAACCTATCACCATCAAGTTCATAGAGACAGATAATACAATGTTGGCAGAAGCGCAGGCAAGGCAAGATGAGTTTTTATAAGGACTCAGACTTTCAGTTCTGCAAGGTGCAGAGATTTGGAGACAAGTTTCTAGGATGAGTGTGCACAGCTCTGGTGAACTTTATACTTAAAGGTAATGAGGATGGGAGATTTTACTTCAGGTACATTTAACTGTAATTTTAAAATTATAAAAAATAAAAATAAAACTGAACACAGTCTACACAATGCAAAAAAATATAGGCAAAACATAAGTCTGGCCACTGACTGGCTGACAATTAGGATACTTTGAACCTTTTGTAACTCAATAATGAAATTCAAAGCATCCAGTCAAAAATAGGCAAAAGTCTAAGCAGACAGTACTCAAGGGAGATTCACAAACGTCCACAAGTGCGTAAAATGATGCTTGACGTGATTTGTCAGCAGCGTACGCGGAAGCTGGAATGAGGCGACGTCTCTCCCGCAGGAAGGGGTGGGATTAAAGCAGACAATAACAAGTGCAGGGGAGACGCGCGCAAACTGGGGCCTCATTCACCTCCTCCGTGGCTTTGGAAGAGTGTGGCAGCTCCTCACAAGGTTAAGTGTAGTTATCCTGTGACCTAAGAACGAACAGTTCTACTCCCCAGGGAAACAGAAGCACACTTCTGCACAAAACCTGGTGGAGTGTTCCTAGCAATGTGGTTCACAGAATGCAAAAGTGGGAAAGAAACCAATTGTCCACCAATTCATGAACAGATGAACAAAATGTGCTTTATACAAGGCCATGATCAAAATATTCGATGAGTGTTTAAAACTTTTAAATTTGCCTTGGATCACCCTCAGAATCTTCCCCCGCACTTCCAACCATCCAGGCCACTGTCTGAAGCAGTTCTGGAAGTCCTCTTTTGTGAGTTCTACAGCAGGTGTGATGAAAAACGTGTTGAGGGCTGCGGCCAAGTGCCATCCAACAGAAAGGCAGTCTCGTAAAACATGATGGCGCGTCCTCGTCCATCTTGGCCGTCAGATCTGGCATCTTGTAACTTCTGACTCTTCCCCAGTGTCAACATGATCATGAAATGTAAGTGTTTGGAAGCAATTCAGGACATCAAGGCAAATAGGAGAGCACCACTAAAGACTCACAAAAGTGGACTCCAGAGCTGCTGCAGAAAGTGGCCAGGATGGAGGGATGAGTGTGTTGCAGGTCAAGGGAAGATTCTGAGGGGCATTCATGGTGATATGTCCTACTGTGGTATCTTTCAAAATCTAAATGTTGTTTGTATATGTAGATCACACCATATATTTGACAGAGGAGTGAAAGGGTGGGCTCAGGACCTCCTCCAAGATGGTGATAGTGTTCTTGAGTTCACAGTACTTATGACTGCATGCACCTGTCAATACACAGATGGGCATGACAGTTTACGCATTGGTGTTACACACTGTGGACTCTGTAACCTCAGAAAATGGCTCAAAATTAAATGCATTGAAGTTTGATTACATGCACTGAAAATATAGAGTTTCCAGGTAGGCATCAAATTCACAGAAGCCACCTGATCCCTGAGTAGGTCAATACGTCAATAGTACAGTTCAGCTTGAAAGGGGCCAATTTTTATGAAAAAACCAGGAAATTCACAACACTGTGTCCAAATAGAGCCGGGCACCCTAGGATCGCAATATGCTGGCTGTGCAAGGCCAACGTTTTAGGAATTTACTACAAGGCAAGGAAATCACCATCATAATCAGATGTGAACTTGAAATTCATTGAATCTTGAGTGAGGTACAAATCATATTTGAATGCTTCCTTTTTATTGAGTATCTCACACACATAAACTACTTCTTTAAAAACAAGTAGAAATTTAATTAGTCTCCATGGTACAGCTCAGGATGCTCAGCAATTAGAGGGCGGAGGAAAAAAGGGCTCCTTGGAGGCTGGGAACACCAGGTCCCCAGAGCTCACCAAGAGTGGGACCTTTGCACATCCCTGATGAAGACTTGGCAGGCCAACGGACACTTCAGATACAGTGCCGCATTCATGCTCCACCCTGCACATCTCACTGAGAAGGGCGTTTGCATTTCATTCACCGAAGAAAGAAGCAGGTGCAAGGATCTCTTCATGTGGTTCAAAAAGAACAAGTTAGTGAACTTAGATTCATTACTTCACTGCTCAGGTAATTTTTACAGGATATTTTTATGTATTTCTATCTATATTAATAATGCATAATCACATGCAAGTACCTGTGAAATACTATACAAAATCATAAGCAAACTTTACAATTTTAGGTCTATATGGTGTGTGTGTGCTTATAGGATACATAGGCTTTCAGATTCTAGTGTGTATTTCAGGGAATTATTTCTTCAAATGCCCTCTTCTCCAGGTGATCATTTAACCCTGGATCAACACAGGGGCCACAGTGTTTCACAGATGGGGCAGGTTAAAGAGAAAAAATCAGTGATTAGAAATTAACTTGAAAATAAGCATCAGGGTCAGCAATGTGAAAAGGATAACTAAGAAGGTTATAAGAAGATGAAATTTATGAGGCTATTTCATTCAAATCAAATGACACAAAGTAGTCCTTAAATTCATAACAAATATTAAGCTGATTAATAAGGTCATGACTGCAGGTAATTTTGGATAATAGATAAAATGTATAACATTTGAAAACAATAATACCGATTTTAATTATATTGTTATATTTCTCCCATTTAATAATGTATGAGGAATTAGCAAGCATGATTGTTCCGCTGTCCGTTCTAATCCTGTGAGTGAAATCATTTCAAAGAGCACTGACAAAAAAAGGAGGAGAAGCGGGAATCCTTGGATCCCCGTCTGTGCAGGACCGTGAGGCACAGTGAGGAAGGGCGGCCAGAGATGAATTAGCACAGGGAGATGGCAGGTCTGTTCTCACTGAGAAGGAAGGACATTTCATCAAAAGGTATGGAGAGAGGAACCAGGATTCTAATGATGCCTTCTGTGATTTTAGTAAAGGAAACTGAAAGTAGCCACAAGTGTGGTCTGTATCAATAACCTGAACCACATCAGCACTATCGACATTATCAGTTGGTATTGGTTTAGAAAGTAACATTCTTGGCCAAAAGGATTTTTTCATTTTTAGAGAAATAAAGCTAGAAAAAGAATTACATGTAATTAAAATATTGCCAGACAAGACAATTATGTAAAATAGTTTTGCTATATACTGAAAAGCCACATGAATGTACAATTATAAACAAATCATTAGCCCTATGAATGAGAAGCCAGAAAAATACTGCATGTCTTCATAATGGCAAAGTGATTACCAATAAAATGTTTAATACTGTAGATGCTAACATTTTCAACATTAAAATTCCAATACTGTTTTTTACCAATGAAAATAAAATAGTGTCAAAACTAGAGTGTGGTATGGAAATAATTACAACATTGAACAAATCTTCAAGCAGATTGTTTGAGATATGAAGGCTTCAAAACAAGCACAGGTAAATAAACTAAATTTAGAGAAATGATTTTAGAATAATGAGATTTTCACAAAAACTATGAAAGCATGTAGAGGTCAAATCTAGAGAGAAGGCTGGCACGTTATTAAATATTACACTACAGGCCATGCAGAATGTTACATTTTGGAGGAGAGCTTCCAGCTGATTTTGTTTTGTTTCAAGATAAAATGGACAGATAGGGAATTATAAGATGGGAACAGGCTATATATTGGAATGAGGAAAACAGAAATTTTGCATGCTGATGAAATCCCATCCTACAGAGATGACACTGCAAAGGGGGAAGAAAGGTCTCACACACACCTCTGGACAAGCTCCTGAAGTGCAAGAAGGGTGCAGAATGACCGGCCTGGTGTCCTTGAGAGCAAAGTCATTGTTGAGGGAAGCTCAGGGTCAGGCATTAGATCTCTTAGGAAGAAAACTGATGGGAGCAGTCAGCAACAGAAAGCGACGGATCACAAGTAATCTGCAACCTGGGATGCAGAGAATGAGAAGCAGGTGTGGGAGTCTCCACAACTGGGTTTATTCTGGAAGCTGTAACAGTGTGAGTCATGGATACACACGCAAAACTGGAGCAAACGGTGTCCTGGCAGAATTACAAAAGTCCTGTAAATGTACTCAAAAAAAAAGATTGCTGGGACTTGCTTTTTAACTTTGCCTACTATATTGACTATCTCATCCTTTGAATGCAGAAATTAGCAGGATATCACTAATTTAGGGAAACTGAAGTAGAAATACATATGTTTACTGGATTGAAAGATAACTTATTGTATCCATTTATTCACTCTTAGTTCCTGATTAGAATCCACACTGAAGTTCAAATGGGTCCTCTATTCTGCTTGTAGAATTTTCTTCTCACTGTAACCTCTGACTCTGTACAGAGCATGACAGGTTGGCTGACATGGAAAACCTCACCGTCTTCGTGGAATTCCTCCTCATGGATGTCTCAGGCTCCCGGGAGCTCCAGGTTCTGCAAGGTGTACTGTTCTTAGTGATCTATCTGGGAGCACTGACAGGGAATCTTCTAACTGTCACTCTCATCATGACGGACACCCATCTGCACTCTCCCATGTATTTTTTCATAAGCAATGTTGCCCTCCTCGACCTTGGTAGCATCTCAGTTATTGGTCCCAAAGCCATAGTGAATTCCCTGACAGGCAGTAAGGTGATCTCCCTGACAGAGTGTGCAGCACAGATTTTCTTTTTTACATTGTGTGTAGCTGCGGAGATTGCACTCCTAGTGGTGATGTCCTATGACCGCTATGTGGCCATTTGCCACCCTCTGCACTATGGGCTCACCATCACCCCGAATCTGTGCTCCCAGGCCACTGCTGGCTCCTGGTTCTCTGGTCTGGTCTACTCTGCTGTCCACACAGGATCTCTGTTCAGGCGTCCCTTCACCAAGACCAATTTGATCCAGCAATTTTTCTGTGATATTCCTCAGATTCTGAGGATTTCATCTTCCAATGTGCAGTCATCTGAATTTGGTCTTTTGGCAGTAAGCATTTGTCTTATCTCAGCATGCTTTGCCTTCATGTTTGTTTCTTATGTTAACATAATTTTGTCTGTGGTTAAGATCCACTCAGTGGAAGCGCGTAACAAAGCCATTTCCACCTGTACACCGCAGCTGGCCATTCTCCTTTTGTTTCTCTTCTCTGGGTCGGTGGCTATCTTGGGACCCATTGCAAAGACACCATCCCTTAAGAACCTGCTGACAGCCATGTTCTATTCCATGGTGCCCCCATTGGTGAACCCCATCATCTACTGTCTACGCAACGGGGAGATTAATGCTGCACTGAGAAGAATGTTCAGCAGATGTTCTCAGTTTCCAGGCAAGGGTTTTCTAGAATAAAACACAAATATGAATCTACCAGTTGAAATGAGTTTAATTCATATTCTATGTATACTCCTAAATTGGGATCTGCACCTGTGAAACAATGATCTTCCTCATTGTCTCAGTGCACTTTTGCTGTCTGTACTTGTTATGGTCAAGTACAAGTCCGTGTCTCACTCTCTTACTCAGTAACTGTATGTCCTATATGTGTAACCTGAAATACTGCACATCTGCTTCATTTGCAAAATGTTTTGAAAATATTTGATATCATTGTGAGCTAACAACAGACATGATCAAGAGCAAGACAGGCTTCATGCATTCCTACCTTATCAGATGCCTGTACTATTGTGAGAACCTCACAACAGTACTGGGTCTGAGCACTCTGTAATAGCATCCTGAGTGTCCTGTGAGAAGACCCTTCTGTTTGCTCTGTGTTCTCTGCCCTCACTCTCCCACTCAGGGGAGGATAAGTAACAAGGTGAATAAACAGGGACAACTCAGCCCTGAGAACATGAGAGGGTGATGTACACGGAGACCTCTGCCACTCCCTCTACTGCTTTCTGCTAAACCCTTTCTTCATTTGGTGAAATTCAAGACCAATAAACAACTTTCAAGAAAACAGCAATTGGAAAATTTTGGTTTCTCCATGTAATGCAGAGGAAAACACACTGGCCATATGTGATCCACTCAGTCTTTTTGCACCATAAAGAACATGAACCACAGTGCAGCAATCCAAAGGTGGAGAAATAACTGCTTCTTGAGTTTCCTCAGAGAGCAAGATATAATGCCTGTACTATGTGGTACATTTCTCTCATCAAATAGCACATATAAATGGATTCACTCAAAGTGGGGGTATTTTATTTTTCTGATTCTCAAGACCTAAACCTACATCCTGGTGAATAAAGCACATATTAGTGGCTATGTGTCTCAGAACTGGATCCCAAATTCTCAGCTGTTCATGGAACTGCCCTATTTAGGGAAACTTTAGCATCAAGGAGCTGGTGATCATTTACCCCAGATCAGCTCTGGAGCCACAGGCACATAAGGTTCCCTGCATCTCTGTACTTTTTGTTCCTTACAGAAGCAAGTAGCAACTGGCACCGTGGACCTCCTGTCACCCAGCGCTCACAGCCTGGTGAAGGTCGGAATGCAGCTCACCCTCCTCTGATGCTTGAAATCCACGGACTTCCCATGATTCATCACTGAGGAATCTACGTCTGTTCTTCTCCAACTGTCTGGGTACATCAGCAACGAAAATTGTGTGCATGCGAGGTGCAAACCTTGATTTGATTTCGGTACTTGTTGGAACCTTTGCCCTAACCGAGCTGGCATGTCTGCAGGTCTTTTCAAAATATGTCTTTCTCTGTGTCATCAGCATACATTTTCACAGAAAAGATTCACCTACTAAATCATATATAAATAAAACTCTCACAAAGGTAGACACTTTTCTGGAATCTTTGAATTTTTGTATGAGTTTATCTTTCCATATTATTCAACTCTATCTAAATTTATATGTAAACTTTCTGTCCAGGGATTTTTCCAGATATTTGAATGAATAAATATAATGATTTATAATTTCAAATTCCCAATTTATAAATTTATTCCACTCTGATTCTTTTTTATTTTCACTTTACCTAGATCACATTATTTTATTAAGAGATTCATAAAACTTTCTACTGTATTTTGTTTGTATATTTTTAGGAAATGTACTCATTTTTAGGTAACGTACTATTTTCAGTTAGAGTTTTTCAAATTTGAAACTTTTCTCATGAGTGACTTTGATTTCTAGGATATTTTATTTTTTGTAATTTTATTTGTTTATTTCAGTCATTGACAAATAACAATTGTATGTATTAATGGGATGCAGTGAATGAGATTATTTGATATAATTCATTTAAAGGAGATTGTTTAAATATGATGATTTAACTGTATTACACATTACAGTCATCATTTTGAGTATGTAGTATTTAAAATCTACTGTTTTTCAACAGTTGAAATCATATAATGCATTACTATTATAGTCAACATTGTACGAAAGTAAGTCTTTCAAGATTACTTTTCTCTATTTAACTGAAATGTGCGTGTTGATCAATATTTACACATTACCCATCCACCTCATCGGCCAGGATCTGCTAACATTAATTTTACTGTACATCTCTATGAACTCAATATTGTTAGATTCCACATATAAGTGAGACCATAGAGTCTCTCTGAGCCTGGTTTATTTCACGTGACAGAACATTCTCCAGATGCAGCACTGTTGCTGCTAACGAAAGAACCTCCCTCATTTTTAGGCTGAATAGCATTCCATGGAGGACTAAGGCACATGTTCTTCACCCCTTTCTGGTGAGGAAACCGAGGTTGGTCCTCATCTCAGCTACGTGAGCAGTGCTGAGATGAGGATGCTAGTGCAGACCTCCCCCGGGAGACTGAGCTCAGGGTTATGGGAGGTGCACCCAAGATAAGATTGTTCTATCATGCGGTAACCATTTTGGTGCGTATGGGATCTCCATGCTGTTTTTCAAGCTGGTTGTGCTAATTCACGAACTCACCCAGGGGGACTGGCATGACTTCTCAGTAGATTTCATGCACATGTGACATATTCATCATTTTGACAACAGCCATCTTAATAGGAGGTGACATCTCCACCTAGCTTTAATTAAATGTCTTGATCATTGATGGGCATGGAATTTTTTGATCTATTTATTGACTCTGTCATGTTTTTCTTACCTTTTGTCTTCTTTTTTATTTTTTGAGAAACATCTATGCAGGTGCTCTGACCTCTCTGGCGTTGGATTCTTTGGTTTCTTTTTGAGTCCGAGATCTTTCTCAAATGGGAAGGAGGTTGGGGGGGGCGAGAAAAGAGGCAAAGGGGATGCAGAAAGGAATTGAGATGTGTTGTGTATGTGAACCAACTGCACATGAGGAATGGAGACGTGGAGTCCTGCAATGGTGAACCAGCATGCAATGGATCTGCTACTGTAACTGTCCTGCTCACCTGTTTTGAAACTCCCTTTCATTGTTTATAGTTTTCTCTTTAAAATAAAAAAAATAAAGACACAACATAAAATTGAGAATACTAAAAGTGTACCTAGAAAGATCATCGTACCTCATTTACTAATGCAATGATTTAAAAATACTAATAAGTGAAATTTTACATATAGCCCTGAAACATGTAACTGCATCTAAGATACACCACATGCCCAGCTGGGACCATCTGTAATAGACACACAGATATACACACACATAAAGGTGTGTTTAACAACACCACCATGGTCATAGTTTCAGGTTTTGCTACCTCAACAGTTTTATTCATTTCACATAGGAAGAGTGTGCACCCTGCACTTGTAAGTTCATCCATCATGAACCAGCTTTGCTCACAGATTTATGTCCACATCGAAACCTCCACTGTGGCTTAGATCTACGCTGTCCCTCAGAAGCCTCATGATTGTGGAAGATGAGTGGATAACAGGTTGCTACGCTCCTCTGTGGGTTCATGCACTCAGGATATTGGGAGCTGACTGTGCTGCTAGGAGGCAACTTCTGGCTAAAAGTGGTCACTGGGGCCTGAGGTGGAAGGAGATTCTTTTCCCTGGCCCCTCCCACTGCTTGCTGCTCCCACAGGTGACCACCTTCCCTCTGCCATTTCTCCGCCTTCCCTTAGATTCTGTGCATGCAGCGAACTCTGGGCACAATCATCTAAAAACCATGAGGTCAAACAAGTTCTCTCTCTCTCTGAGGTGTGGGCAGTGAGTATTGATCAGGGATGGGAAATATGACTAATACACGCACTCTGAGAATTTCTCTTCCATTCTCACTCAATGATCTACTAGAAAAAAACCACAAAAACTCTAATATACAAAGAAACTATAGTCTGATTAGTCATGAGAGACCAAGAGGGTGGATGGCTGTGTGACGGAAATTTTTTTAAAAATCAAGTAGTAGTCAGACAGCATATTCAGACAAAATAAAATCATGCAGACCACAGCATATCTCATCTGTTTGAATCTTTCAGCCTTGACTGACTAAATGAGAGATAATCAGACCCAGCTCAGTTTGACTGCACCCAACTGCACAGCCTGTGCTTTCTCCTTTCCCAACCCCAAACATAACTTGTTTGCTAACTTGTTTCAAGGAATTTCTTCTCAGCAACAGAAAATAACTAATGTCACCCAATAAAAACTCACCATGCTTTTAAGCCTTTGAATCTCCCATTTGCAAAACCTATATAAACTCAGCCCAAATCTGGCCCTGTCCTGATGCTTTGGGGATGATCCCTCATCAGTCCCCTGGCTCAATAAAGTTGGTTGCCTTCCAACTCCCTGTTCCATTCAGTTCAGTGTGGGTTCCACAACGTTCGTGGCTCCCTGATTGGGATAATGCCACGCTGACCATTTTTTTTTTTATTTTAGAAACATAAAAGTACAAAAACATATTGACAAACAGACACCCATTATCATAGAAAATAGTACAATCACAACTAATCTATAGACAAGGTGATATGCTCTCAACAGTAGTTGTTGCTTTATCCATTGATATCTTCGAATTGTAGATGTATGGACCCATATACAGACATGCAAATTTAGTCAGACA
>PVLD010030224.1:0-17117 GCA_004027595.1 Dinomys branickii
CTAAATTTGCATGTCTGTATATGGGTCCATACATCTACAATTCGAAGATATCAATGGATAAAGCAACAACTACTGTTGAGACCATATCACCTTGTCTATAGATTAGTTGTGATTGTACTATTTTCTATGATAATGGGTGTCTGTTTGTCAATATGTTTTTGTACTTTTATGTTTCTAAAATAAAAAAAAATAAAAAAATTAAAAAAAAATAAAAATCCTTCTCTATAGAGAGGGTGCGGTTAAGTCATTTTATCCCAAATCCCTTTTCATTATCTGAGCCTTGCATCGTGCATTTGAAGGAGGTAGGAAGATGAACATAATGGATATTTCTCTCCCATCTCATCTCAAGCACACTGACATTTAGTGTATTCAAATCTGTGTTTTATGTAGTCATGTTCTCGTTTGACAGCTACACTAGATCTTCAGTTGTTCATTCAGTTAAATGTTCAGCTTATTTATCCAGTGAGTCTAAGTTCTTTGCAAAAATAAGCAGTAGGAAAATGGATATAAACAATGGATTCATTGAATCAATCACAGTGTGTTGAATTTTATACTCCACATTATAAATTCAGTCAGGCTTCTGGCACAAAGAAACAAGAACAGTGACTTTTAATAACACCAGAAGCCTGTAGCATTTCCAAAATTTGCACCCCTCCATCTCTACCCTGTCCTTTTTTTTCTTTCAGTATTGGGGATTGAACACAGGGCCTGATACACACTACACAAGTGTCCAACCACCTAACCGCTGAACTATATCACCAGCACTTTTTATTTTTTAAGACAGGATCTTTCTAAATTGCTCACACTGGCCTCAGACTGTGGTCCTCCTGAGTAGCTGGATTATGGGCATGACCCACTGTGCTCAGCTTACCTTGGTGTCTCTTCAGATCAGACAAATTATTCTCCTTTTGCCCTGCCTCTTTGGTGAAATTCCCACTCTTTAACAGGGATATCTGAGAGCTATGGTTCCAGTATTTGGTAAACAAGAAGACCACATGCCCTTTGGCATCTGGGGTCCCATTCTTGTAAACAACCAAAGGTCCTGAAAATCCACAGGTTGCTTGGACCAGGGTCACTTTGCTGCCTTTGGATAAAGGCATTGCTTGCATCAGTGGAAACTACCATGCAACAAGGAATATTACATTGCCTGAAAAACGCATTAAGCCATTACAGTGGTTAACACTGAGACTCCTGTTACCTGTCATCTTTGGTCATTGGCACACAGATTGAATTATTATCTGAAAAGTCAGGAAACCAGAGCTGCAGAGCAGGGCTCAGAAATGGGGAGTCATCTGCCAAAGATGAATCTCACCTTTCCTTCCTCCTCCTGTGCTAAAACCTCCCCTGAGCCCTGCTAGCTGGTAAGGGGTTATTTCCTTCAATAAGAAGAGCAAACCTCCGTGAAGGTGGCCACAGAAACCTGTGCCTTTGCCCACCAGCACCTTCCCACTTCCACCTTACGGCTTCCTTCTTTAGGAGGATGCAGGAAGTGACCACTCACCAGCACCTGCTGGGCAGGTCTCCTTTCTTTCCAGGAATGGTGTGATTGCAGTCCCTGTCCAGCTCTTCTGAGGGTGGGAGGTCAGTAACAGAGGACTCAGTGTCAGGCAGGCAGTGAAACCTGGGTTATGCCACTCACGTAACTAGTTATATGACCTCTCTGCGCCCGTCACTCTCCATAAAATGGAACTAGAATGATCTCATCGGGGGTTGCAAGCAATAAGTGAGACTCATTAAAATTGCTCCTGGGAGCCACCCGCCTTCATGGGTGCAACCAGGAGTCGAACAGATCCAGCAAGCCAGATGATCTGGTCTTTTTCTACTTGCATTTAACTCCACGTTCTTATATCCTCCTACAAAAGGAGTTCTGGTGGTGGAAAATTTACCTGTGTCTTCCCACTTTTAATTTCTTGATGGTCGAAGATAATCTGAAGATCACAGACAAGTTCATCCTGGGAACCAGATGAGGATCCATCCGGATTAGAAATACCAAAGCCAAACTGACCCCAGGTCTTAGCGTTCTGCAGTTAGGTAGCTGAGCCTAGGTCCTTTATTGATGCTGTCTGTTGCTGGTATTTTGGATTTTTCTCCCAAAAGTGCTCTAGGCCTTGATAAATTACCCTGGTGGTGGAGACCTCAGGCCTGGTGTGTAGACTGTTAGGGTATAACCCTTCTTTCGTGGGTCAGGATGGCACAGTGGTGGGCACTATGAAGGAAATGGCCTCATTGTCAAATTGCCTCATTGTCAGTTGTGTGTTTTCAGCTTGCCATGTCTGCTTTCCAAATAAAATGAAACACATCACATGAACAGAAATGCACGTTCATTTACAAAATGGGTAGAGAATTTAGAGCAAACTCTTCAAAGACCAACACCGAAAATTAATTTTAAAATATCATGGGTATTGGCATCCCATGAGCAGTAACCTTTGCAGTTTGCAAATGACTCATTTGATTTCATGATTTAAACCTAAAGTCTGATACTCTGGTTTCTCTTCAGATCGTATAAATCTTTCACCTTTTAAAACCTAAAGTCTGGGTTTGATATTTTCATTATGAACTCAGTTATAGCTTTGTCCGGTCTCTTCCTCCTGATTCTGAAAAAGTGGAGACTTAGGCTCCGACTGAGACCTAGTGATGTTTCTGAGACTGCAGAGCTGGCCTAGTTGTTTCTAGAAGGGTGGTCGGGACCTATCTGAACTCGGGGACCTCTGGATGCCACTCAGATCTCCGGGCTCCAGAGCTAATGCCTTGAAGTATAAGAACAGTGATGGAAAACACAGCCAGCCCTGAAAACATAAGACAACTGTGAATGAGCAGCTAGACTCGCCAGCTACCAACAGATGGCAAGAAAGTCTTAAAAAGAGATTGAAAAGGAAGAAAGCAGGCCAGAGAGTGCAAGGCCAGGAGAAAGGAGGGTGATGGGATTTGCCCTCTGAAGTCAAAAGCGTCAGTAGAGGTGAATAAGCTCACTTGTACCAAGTCTGCCTGGGCCTGACGTCTACCTCACCACGCACGTCATGGGTTTGGGTTCTTCTGCGTGGTTACTTTCCGAAGTTTAGCTCCTGGGCAGGCGTCCTGGGCCGGCTGACTGTGTGTCTCTTTTGCAGGAAGGCGTTGTCACAGAGTCCCAGGTGCGCTGTGTCATTCACTGTAGAAACCCAGCGGACCACCAGGGAGCCTGCTGCCCCACCTGTCCAGGTAGCATCCTCAGGAAGCGAGAGGCTGGGAAGCCCTTGGCACAGGGCAAGAGTTGAAATCTCTGTGTCCCTCAGAGATGCGCCATTTCCCTTCGTCTGCTGGATTTTCCTCACTGGGCCTCTGCACCTAACAGCGTTAGAGGGCGCACTCCTCCTCCTGTGCAGGGCGCTGACCTGGCCTGAACCTTTGCTCTCTCTTTCCTGAGGGCATGACAAGGACATGCTGGCATGAGGGCAGTGTGCTGTGGGTCTTGGCTGTTGGCTTCTCTGGGCCTAGAGGCCTTCTTTCCACTCCCAGGTCCACAGTGCCTTCCCTTTGCTTCCAGAAATGTCTTTCTACCGCTTCGTATTGCAGTGCCTTGGCAGGAGCTTGCCACGGTGATGAGGCAACCAGATGTTTCCTGACAACTGAGAGCTGTGTCCCGCTTGAATTTAGCTTAGGGTTTTGCTGGTCTTTTCCGTATGCTTCCACAAGTTGGGCCCGCTGTGTTTTGTAGAGAGGCCCCTGCCTAGCTGACAGTGAAGAGCTCTTCCTTTTCCAGGGGCCAAATCCTTCCTCCCACTTTCCCTCAGGCATTTGCAGAGGCCTCCTGCAGCTCTTGCCCTTTCCCACAACCTGGGATTTTGAGGTGAGACATTTTTCTGATCTCTTAAGTGCCCACTGATCATCTAGGGCACAAGTTCTGTGTTTAGGGTTTTCTCTGAGTGCTGTTCCTCACTGGTAATAATAGGACCACTGCTCTGCTTTGCAGGGTAATCCTGAGGCCCTGCTGTTCTCTGAGCCTCCTGTGAAGTGGTGAAGGTCCTGGGGGCTCCTCTGCAGACACAGACCCTTCATGTGGTAGACCCTAGTCCTTTTCAGAATTCAGTCTTCTGTTTTCCTTGAATAACAAGCATAGACAGTTCCCATCTCTTCTGACCTCCTCGTGTCCTGCGGTCTTTATCCAGCTTCCTTTCACAGTGGGATTTCTATGAAGCTTGTGTTATTGATGAGCTCATATGAAAGCCAAATGCTAGTTAAAACTACATTAAATCTTTCCATAATCCAATTATGTTGTGTCTGTCACAGTTTGCCCAGTGCCTATCCCTTCTGTTGCATCTAATGTTTTGCATCAGTTCACCGGGTCTTTGAACGTCAGTGGGATCTTTACCAAGTGGATGAGTAGCCCTCTTGGGCTGCCCTGGAATTTCCCGGGAAGCTGAAGTGCTGCACTTTGTACCCAGGCTGCAGCTCAGCCCAGGTTCATTAGAATCTGAGTGGGGAGACCCATCCTCCCTGGTGATTTCCATACATGACCAAACTGGAGATTGATAACAGAGAAAACTTGGTCATACAGATTTAAAAATTATTGTAGCTCTTAATTGTAGGTTCAGGTATGTTGAGCAGACAGTTGCTTTATTGAGGCAGAATCCACTCACAGCCTCCTGCTCATAGCCAGGGACCCTCAAGGAGCAGCGATAGCACCAAGGAGCCCTTAAAACCCAGCACCCCTCCCTGTGGGTAACGTTCTCGCACTCAGGAGATCCCTGTGTCCACTGCCTGTGAAACTTGGTACACAGATGGCAGCGCGAGTCATCTCAGCAGCCGAGTGCTCCTCTGTGAGCACTTTTCCTTACTCTGTGTTTTGGTTGAGTTCTCAGGAAGGAGTGGGCCAAGCTCCACCATCACACGTGTTGTGGTCCTGAGTCCTCTCCGCTGGTCAGAGAGGGATGAGGTATCGGTCACAGCGGTGCCTGCCCAGCTTCCTGAGGGAGCAAGGACCGGAGGGCCCCATGCTTCTCTCTCCTCTCACCCCACTCTATACCATGCTAAGTGCCCAGCTCTGTTCCATCTTTAAAAGCCGGTGAGCCAGGGCCACTTGCTGGCCCACAACACCTGGGAGGCTCTGGGCCCTAGGTTAGAAGGTCAGGATTCAACTTTGCCCCTTTGCCTCACTTATAAGGACAGTGTTTGCGGTACAAGTGGGAAAGTTCAGAAGCCACCTTCAGAGTTCATTGTCCCTTTGTCATGGGAGAGCCCTGCACCAAGCCTCAATGCAGCAGAGGCCTTGGCCATGTCCTTGTGGCCTTGGCATTGCACATGACCACAACCATGCCCAGTCTGCAGTCACTTTCTTCTGGAAACTGATTTCAGGGCATATCTGCCCATCTGCTCCTTCTCATCTGTCTGACTCTTTGCTCAAGGATGGTGGCTTGTCCTGGGAACCATTTGAACAGAATTTCCACTGAAAATCCCCTGACCTCAGTGTCACTGTACATTGCTGTGGTTAGTCTGTCTGGCAATCCAGATGACAAAGTCAGAGGTGTAAACACATGAATGGACTGGAGACACTTTGTTGGATGTGTCCTCTGTAAAGAGGCAAGTGGACACCTGCCATTTATGAACAGTGCTGAGACTCAGCCACCAGGGACCACACTTACCATGTCTTCCATGTCCCTGAGAACAGGAGGGGTGGCTGTGGCTGGCTTTGGATGTGGGTATCAGAAAGATCTTATTTGTGGAGCAATTTTAAAATTCACTTTTACTTGCCTTTTTGGCTTCAGACACAGCAATACCTGTCAACACATCTTTCTGTAGAATAGAGGACAGTGCCTAGCTTTACTATTGGGCAGGAGAGGCAGTGCTCACTCCTCATTGGGAACCAGGTGCTCCAAAAGTGGGAGTTTTCTGCTGACAGCTTTAGCCAATGGGCCTGGGGCATTTCTTCTGTGTCTTGCACAAGACCCTGTCAGCAGCTCACTGTCCAGCACTGTGAGCATGGCCTTGGCTCTGACCAAGTGCCTTGAAAGGACAGTCCTGGGGAAGGTGGCTAGTAACCAACAGCCTCCATAGCCCACATGACGTGGAATTAGCAGCCAGGCTGTACTGCAAGAGGTCACTTGTGATACTGTTTTATAATATGGCAGTGACCCAAGTATCTTTCTGATGAGCAGACACATCCTGGGTTTTGATCCTGTCATCGGTCAGACTTGGCAGGGGCCAGAGCCTTGGTCATATCCAAATGGGGGCTGCAGGCCCACAGGGTCACTGCCATCCCCACCTCTGCATTCTTCTTGCCCTTGCACAGGGTTTGCTGCACAGTGCAGAAGCAGGCTCAGAACCCGAGTTTGAGCCCCAGCTTGGCCACCTGTGAGCAGGGTGAATTACTTTCCTTTACAGCCACATTTCCTTGTGTGGAGAGAGGGATGGCGGCCCTGCTCTGTGGGGCGGCTGGGGAGGTGAGGGGATCAGGTGTGTGGGGTAGAAACTGGCAGCCTCTGGCTGCATCTGCTCTTGATCCCGTGGTTGATCCCTCCCTGGCCTCCCCGTAGCCTCTCCTGGTCCCTCTGGGGTCTGGGTTCCAGCAGAGGCCAGCATGATCATGACACCACTCCAGGGGCCCAGGGTAGGGCTCCCTGCAGTGCATCTGCACTGTACCCACAGGCTGACTCAGGCTCCCCTGAACTTTCCGGCATCTCTGGGGTTTCTGGTCCTATGCCAGCATCTCATTCTTCACATGCTCTATTTTACTCTGCAGGTGCTGTCCGCTGACCAAAAGGGACACTGCTGGGTGGCTGGGAGGGGTGGGGGTGAGTGAGCAGGGCTGGGAGGACCGTGTCACAGGCATGCCGCTCCTGCCTGGTTCTAAACTCCGCTCTGCTTTCCAGGCTGCGTGTTTGAAGGCGTGCAGTACCAAGAGGGAGAGGAGTTTCGGCCGGAAGGGAGCAAGTGCACCAAGTGTTCCTGCCTCGTAAGTCCTGCGTGGATGTCACTGTGGTCCCCAGACTCATGGCTGTTTGCTTGTCCCTGAGCAGCTGTCCCAACCTGGGTACTGTAGACACTGGGCTGGGTTACCCACATGGTGGGGCTAGCATGTGCCTTGCAGGATGTGTAGCGGCAGTCTGGCCTCCACCCTTAGTTCCAGCTACAGCCAGCAGGCGTTGCCTGAGTTCCTGCAGAGCAGCCTGGCTTCCAACCAAGCACCACCACTCCAAAGCATGAGGGAGCATCACCTGTGCTCCTCCGCTGCCTCCTTTTGGGGAATTCTGTGGATTCTTGTTTCTCGGGACAGAGGAGCTTCCTGCTGAGACAGGCCTTGGGGTTGCTGCCGTCAAATGGGAAGCAGATGGGCATTCTGTGGGGGAGGGTATCCCGTAAGGGACAGACAGAAGGAAATCACCTATAAACACTGGCTCCAGGGCGGAGGAGAGGTTAGTGAGGCAGGGCCAAAGACTTATCTTTCTAAGCATTGTGACTTTTAATTTATATTGCAAGATCATCCTCAGAAACCTTAGGAAGAAGGGGAACCTGGCCTGCACACAATTTTAAGGGGATATTTTGATTAATGTATTTGAATTTGGAGTGCAATCCCAGGTGGTGCTGGTGGTGTTGGTAGTTGGGGTGTCTGGGCTTATGCAGAAGCCCCATGTTGCTAACAGTATAGGGACTCAGTACATTCATGGGCTGTTGTTTTTTTTTTTTTTTTTTGTCTTTTCCAATAACACACAATTTCTAAGTTACTGGTTACTTGGTATGCATCTTAGAATTTTAGAAAGGAAGTACATGGCAAACTCAAGAATCTTAATTTCACCAAAGCACAATCACGCCTGTGCCATCGTAAATCACAGCATCTGTCACTACTGTGCCTTTCCTGCCTCGTCTAGCACAGGCCACCCGTCCTAGAGTCCAGGGTAAAGCCCTGTGGTGGTGGGTGACAGAAGATGGGAGAGTGTATCTCAATGTAAAACATGTATAGAGCGTATATAATATATTAAAACACAAAAGCAATTTACTAGTGCAAGTGAAAATAACTTTGCATGAACTTCTAGGTTTTCTTGCAGGATTTCTTACCCATTTTCATGGGTAAATAGTTTTATGTTACTTTTTATGTATGTGATTGCTGTTACTGCCCAAATCTCAGTGTTCTTTCTTTCATATAGACAGCCATGACATTTCCTAGTGGTAAAAATGTTTATGATTATTTTAGTAACCTTGTTCTTTTGGGAGTGGGTTGAGGAAAAATAAAAAGGTTTTGATAGGGAATTCTGAGTGTGCCCTGGAGGAATTGTCCTAATCAAGCTGTGCCAAGGGCAGGCTGCTGATCCCCACATGGGGAAGGGAAGGTGGAGGTGGCGAGGAAGAGGGAAATCCTGTGGCTGTACCATGATGCCTTTCAGAGCTGTCCCAGGGAACCAGAAATGAGCTCGGGGCTTAGGTTCAGGCATTGCAGACCCTATATACTGAGGTGTTTACAGATCTCACTTACTTTTAAACTTGATGTCTTCACAGAGAAAAACACCTACGGTAGGTCTGGGCCCCTGGAAGTCCTGCTTTCATTTTCTGTTGAAAAAGTAAAATCCCAAGGGTGTTTCTTGGCCAAGCCTTTCTACTTACTGGGTACTCGCTGGCACACACAGTCTCTAACCTCTCCTCTAGGCTGAGAGTCCAATTTCCTGTGTTCACATAATCTCAATGTTCTTTCCATGCTCCATGTTGCCACACCAAGCACTTCGTGCTCCTGACGTTGGTCTCCAGACTCAGAGAACAAAGGGCCCCAAGGATGGAGTTCCTGCTGGGAAACAGGGCCTGGTGCGGGGTTTGGAGCTGGGGAGGGTCACTGAACAGCCTTTCTTTTTATGAATACAGAGCTTTGAGGTCTAAGCTCTCTTTTTGGAGTTTGCTATTGAATTGACTTAGTTTTTAATATCTTTCACTTTGCTGTCTCTTGATATCAGTATCTCGGCAGCAACGGCCCTGTCTTCAGGGGCAGCTGTAGTGACAGCTGATTGGTGTCCAGTTCTCATGCATGGCTGGGCTGTGGGGCCCCAGGTGCAAAATGGGCCAGAGTTGTCCAGCTGCAGACTGCAAGTTCTGGTGGGTCCAGTGTGTGTGGGGTGAGGTGCCATATTGCTGAGTGAAGGGCTGAGCTGTAGAAGGGCAGAACATAGGGCTTCAGGATCTCCATACAGAGGAAGATACCATAGAGAAACCTGCCGTGTTTTGCTAGAAAGAAAAACATTAATGCTATATGTATCGGGAGATGTAAGCACACTTGTGCCTTGAAGTAGGGCAGTTGTCCTTCATCATCTACTAAGAATTGGTTTCAGGACCCACCACAGACACCATTACCCACAAATGATCAAGTCCCTATCTAAAATTCTGTCATGTTTGTATGTAATGCACACACCTCCCTCCCGTGGACTAAATTATCTCTAGATCACTTGTAATACCTAAAACAATAACACCAACACAGATGATACATGAGTATTTGTTTTATTCTATTACTCATGAAGTGATAGCAAGGATAAAAAGTCTGTATGCCTGGTACAGACACAAGTTTCCCAAACATTTTCAGTCTCTGGGTGGTTGAATCCATAGGTGTGGAATCCACAGATGTGGAAGGCAGCTACATTTATATGGACATGTATTTATAGACCTGTGAGTGGATGTGTACACATACATGCACATATGTATCAGGTGTGATCAAAATATATGGTGAATGTTTAAATTACAGAAACTGTAAAAGACACGTTGACATCAGTCCTACTCACAATACTCCCTCCCTTCAAAGACACTTATCCCGTCATTCTCGCTACTTTCTGACGCAGTTCTGGAAGCCCTCTTTCATGAGTCTCTTTACTGAATGTGGTCATAAACATGGTGAATGCTGCTTCCATGTACCATCCAACAGATGGGTCCACTCATAAAAGCATGAGTGTCCTCATCCACCATGATCATTGAATCCAGTACTGTTTGACTTCTGGCTTTTCCCCCAGATCAAAATAACCATGAAAGGAAAAAGTTTTGAATTGATCCAGGCTATTGAGGCAGCCACAACAGAGCAACTAAAGACTCTCAGGAAAGAGGACTTGCAGTACTGCTTCAGAAAGTGGCAAGAAGAGTGGTGTATGTTTAAAGTGAGGGGATCCATTGGAGGGAATTAATGGCAATGTGTCTTTTACTGTCATGAAATCTTAAAAATTTAAATGTTAACTGTATATTTTGATCACACCTTACACAAATATATGTAAGCATGTATGTAGATAAATATATAAATGTATTTACACATAAATATATAGAGCGTGTACACGTATGTATGACTATAAATACACATGCTAATATATCCAAGCTGGATTCCTCCAGACCCAGATCCTGATCTGCACGTGAGTATTCTGTAGCGGGACAGAGAGACAGACAGAGGTTTGGCTGAGAGCAGGAAGGGTGCAGCCAGAGGGGGGCGCGTTACCAGGTGCTGTGCTCCATGGCCTCCACCATCGTGTTCAAACTCAGCTGCCACTGTGGTAGCGTTCAGGGGGAGCCCTTGAGGAGGCGATGAGGCCTTGCAGCATCTGCTCTGGTGAATGGATTCCGTCCTCATAAAGGCTGGGGGAGGAGTCTGACCTAGGGCACAGCAGCAGGCGCCGACTTGAGAGAGGAGCAGCGACCCCAGACACCGGGTTGGCTGGCGCTCTGCTCTTGGGCTTCTCAGCCTTCAGAACCGTGAGAAGGAAATTTCTGCTCTTCGTAAGTCACCCGGCTGTGGACTCCGTCATTGCAGCACACATGGATCAAGACACTAACTGCGCCGTCACTGTGGGCAGCCCGGCCTTCTTCCTGCTGGGCGGACTCTGCAGGCCTGGGCAGAACTCTGGCCTCTGAACTTTCCCCCCCGAGGGGCAGAGAGCTGAGATGAGTGCTCTCCACCACCCCATCCCCTGGAGGGCTCCTGACAGGCGGTGCTGATCGGGCGACATTTATACACACGTGCGTGTGCAGGAACACACTCCACTTCCAGGTGAACTCCCACCCGTGGCATCACAGTTCTTAGGTTGTTTCCTGCTCTCTGTGTTGGTGCGGAAGGGCCCAGGCCTTTCCCTGCTCTTCCTGCTGTGCTCACCTGAGCACCCTGGCCCCCTAACGGCAGCCCCCCTCCTCCTCCCTACTCCGTGCTTTGATGCCGTGCGTGAGGAACAGTAATGTACTCTCTCCCACGCTGTGACGGCTCTGCTCTCCCCTTCCGCCCCCGTATCTGCGTGGGGATCACCGCAGTGAGGCTCCACCGTCTCTCGCGTGCCCCTGGCCGTGGCATTGCATGTGGGCAGTGCACCTCCGTACCTTACCCATCTGTGGGGTGCGTATTCTCCCAGGGCCCCCCGCTCGCATGGAGACACTGTCAGTGCTGTGTGGCCTCGGTTTTTAAATCCAACCCTCTTCTTTACCATACTCTCCATATTTATGAAAATCTGTCTAGCTGTGTGTTTTGTGAGGTGGGAACAGATAGGCAGTGCCCTGAAAAGCCACTTTGTCGTACTGAGAGGGTGCCTTAGCTAATGGCCCAAACGCCTTACTGTGCTTGTGATTCTGAGTTTAGTGGGGATGGCACACAGCGTTCCAGATGGCTGAGGACATGCTGACCAGGGAGAGAGCACGGGGATCCCATAGTCTCCTGCTACTGCCCAGGCCGGCAGCACAGCGCTGACATGTTTGGTGTGAGTTTCAAGACTCACTTAGGAACTGCAGTGCTTCATTATTGCCTGTTAAACCATATCATTGCCATTCACACACTGTAGAAATGAAAGAGCCCAGAGGATTTCTCCTGCCTGGTGATGTGAGCTCTGAAGAGCCTTCCCTGTCCAGTTAGAGGATGTTTCCTAGTGGATGAGATCTGGGCGAGTGAACTCTGTGTCAGCTTAAAATAGAACAATGATTCTCCCTAATGTCTGAAGCAAAGAACACTTTTAAAGCACACAGAGCACTGGTTAAAGCACACTTCCTTACCCACTGAACTGTACCGCAGTGATATGTGCCATTGTCCAGTGAAATTTCCAGGGTACAGGACAGCCGAAGCAGGCCCAGGCATTTCTGTACACAGTCTTCAAAGTTGTCACAGTAAAAACGTGTGTGTGTATGTGTGTGTGTGTGTGAGCATTGTCAGTATTAGGGGTTGAACCCAAGACTTTCACAGTGAACTGCATCTCCAGCCCTCGTGTTTATTTTAAATTTTGAGACAGAGTCTCCTGACGTGGCTAAGTTAACTAGACCGGGCTCCAATTTGCAATCCTCCTGCCTCAGCCTCTCAGATTGCAGGTATCCACTCCCGCTCCTGGCATTATATTCTTTTTTCTGTTTTTCAAACTACTTTGGGAGCCCTATGTGCTCAGCATTCTTGGAAATTGCTCACTGAAGAAAGTGCAGCCCACACAGTGGTAGGATACTCTTGAAAGAGTGGCAAGTCCTCAGTCTGCAAAACCAGCCAAAATAACCGGCCAAGACCAATTACTTTTGCTGACAAGGGCATATTACGTTCTGAGGATTTTTACCAATAAAGCTGGGTTGTTAATGGGCTGCCTGTGATGAGGGAGCTGTGCTTTATGGGCTCTCGAAGCCCTGAAGTCCATAAACACCTTAGCTCTTACTTGCACATGAGAGTGGCAAAGCGCTGTCTCCCAGGGAAATGAAAGGCCCGGGAAGGGTATTTGGAGAGAACAAAGGACACAGGGATGGAGAGGCCTCCCTTCCTCCTCGCCTGCCTCCCCTAGACCTCCGGCCCCTCCTGCCACGGCCCAGCCCTGTTCGCCTCTCTGTCTGTCCCTGCCCTGTCCTGCTCTCTCTGAGGTGGATGGGTTCTTGCTCCTCACTAGACAGAGCGTGGTCCCCACCTACAGCTGGGTCCTACCTGGAGCTTGCCTAAGTTGGGGTCACTGTCTTTGCAGGTTGGTAGTTTGCTGGTCGGTATTGTATGGTTTAACAAAGTCCACTGAGGATTCATTTGCCAAATGAAGTTTGGGAAATACTGGTTTAATGCCCCGTGGGCTTTATCTGCAAGGCCTTTGCCCTTTTCTCTCCTTTCTCCTCTTTCCTACTGCCCTGTTCTGAGCAGTGGCCTGCACACCTCCTGCTCTTAGAAACCCCAGCATCCTTCTTCAGTCCCAAGACCTTCTTACTTCCTATTGTAAACTCTTTTTTTTTTTTTTTTGCGGTACTGGGGATTGAACTCAGGACCCTGTGCTTATTCCACTGAGCTATATCCCCAGCCCCCCTATTGTAAACTTTTATAGTGCCCTGTGCTTTATTTCTCTGACACCTACAAGGATTTCTAATTTGATAGTTTTCTTTGTGATGATCATTAATTTTTAGTTTTAATGGACACAGTAGCTATGCTTATTTATGGGACACAGTGAGACAGTTTGATGTGTGTATATAACATCTAATGTTCTGATGTGGTAATGGGCACATCTGTCCAGTTACATCTGTCCGCATGACACTTATCATTTGTTTGGGTTGGGATGTGCAGAATCCTCTGTCCTTGCTTTTGTGAAGCATACAGTTAATTGATGATAGTGTTGAACTCCATCAGGATAAAATGGTGGCTTTGAATCTGCAGTACTTGGTGTATAATGAGTATTTGCAGTGATCACTATTTTTATGAAAAGATGAATACTCCTTTATTTACCATTCCTTCCCCATTGCCTCTGTCCCCATCCTTACCCTGTGCACATTTTGTCCTAACTAGTTCAGAAGGAAAAGGAGACATGCAGGTGGCCATGGAGGAGCTCAGGAAAGCAGGTGGAGTGTCCCCCAGCTGCTGCAGTGCTAGGCCGCTTGTAGTAGCAGAGCTTTGGGAAAGTATGGCCTCTGTTCTCAGAGCCGGCCAAGCCCTGGAGTGTGAGGGACATGTGCCTGCACCCCCATCTCAGAATGCACCCCTGTAAAGGGAAGCAGAAGGAGCCCTCAGCATTCCCATGGTCATGTGATGCTGACCAGTCCAGATGGTGCATTCCCAGCCATGCTGTCCCTCACCCTACAGTGGGGACTTGGGACCCTGAGCTCCTGAGCCCTCGCCTGTGGACCCTGCCTTATGTGCAATGATCTGTGTGTTTTAGTTGTTAGCTGTCATTGTAACTTCCCTGTCCATGTGGGGAAATTTGGCCACATCTCGGCAATAAATCGGAGAATTGAGCAGCTACTAAGTGAATTAGATCAACATGGCAGTTTATCTAGCTCATACAGGTTAGAAAGCCTCAGAGGTAGTCTCAAAACTAGCCTGAAATAACAGGGTCATTGCTGCAGAGTTCTTTCTGCATTGAGGGTCTGCCATCATCTCAAGGACAGAAAGGCTTTACTTTTGAAAAGTTGGTTGAGAACAGCAAGTCTTTTCCTCCAGGGCTGATAGCTCTTGGCCACTGGCAGGGGCCTCCCCCTTGCCTAGGAAAGTGGCCAGTGTTCTGAGTAAATTTCGCTGGACCCCGAGATTGTTGTGTTTTCTGTTGCAGCTGAGTAGGTGTGATTACACCACATTATCCAGACCCAGCTGGAAGGGCTGTGCTGTGCTCATTAGGTGAATCTATAAAGCTACAGATGTTGCTGCCAGGTATTGAATTTTGGCTTCTTAGAAATACCATCCAGGGCTGGGGATATAGCTCAGTGGAATAAGTGCTTGCCTAGCAAGTGCAGGGTCCTGAGTTCAATCCCCAGTACCGCAAAAAAAAAAAAAAAAAAAAAAAAAAAAAAAAAAGAAATACCATCCAAATGACCTCTTTGTAAGGGAAAACTGGGTTATTTTCCCATCATGGTTCTTGATCATTATTTGGACAGAGGCTTAGCAGCATCTTAGGAGGAAAAGGGCAGAGGGGATAATCATGAGGTTTGAGGGGCCCGGCTGAAGATGGGCTTGATTGAATTGGGCCACCTGCAGGACACACTAGTTTAACACTGGCAGAGACAGTGAGAGTTCCCAGGATGTCCTAAGGGTCCCTGAACCCAGCTGAGTTCTTTGGGTGCTGAGGCTGTGCTTTCTGTAGGTTCATTACTCTCAGAAGCTCCTGCAGCCAACAGGGGCTTAATTTTTTTTTGGACGTTAAAAAATGAGCAAGTAACTGTTCTATATTTTAAACACTATCTCAGCTCTGCCTTATGCATCTCCAGGACACATACTGAAATTTACTCCTCATATATATCTTGTTTGTATAGCTTGTAATGTGCCTTGTGCCTATTTCTTTGTATAATTGGTAGCCAGAGCATGCTGTAAAATTACTTTTCTGTAAAGGGCATCACCACCTCAATAAATATTCAACAGAGAAAGTAGTTGAAAAGGAAATTTCTTGTGTGACATTTGAACATTTACACAAAAAGTCACAGTTTGAAAAGAAATCTGCAAATGATGTATTTACAGAAAAATTATTGATAAAAAATGCTTGTATTACTGAACTGTACTCTGTGCTAGGTACATGCAGTACTTTAATATTAATTTTCACAATTGTTCTATAATCTAAGATGTGTTACCTGTTTTTTTTATGAAGAAAATAAAATTCTAAGTTCAGTAACTTGCCTAAACTTGAAGAGCAAACAAGGACGGGAAATCTGAATTGCCTGATTATAAAGCCATGTATCCTTTCTCCCCCGACCCCAGCTAGTGTAATTGTGAGAGACAATCCACCATTGCTTGTGGACATTTGGAACTAGGAAATGCCACTGGGACTGCGGAATGAAGAGCCCCCAGAAATTTCAAGGGAGAAATAACAGTGATGCGAATATCCAAACAGAGCCCCAAGTCTGATGCAAGAGACACGAACACAATGAAAAAATGCTTCACACTTCCTTTCCAGAGTGCACAAGTCTGAGCAAGTTAAACTCAGACCAGATTTCTGCCTGGGCGTGCAGCCTGAGCGGGTGTCACAGCAGTGCCAAAGTGGATGTAGAACGCATACCTGCTACCCACACATCAGCTGGAGGAGGGAGACGCTAGGATCCAGTGCTTCTCCTCGCCAAGTGATTATGAGTACAAAGAGACAATGTGATCATTTCTGGGAAGGAACCACCCTCACCACCTCGGCTTCCAGAGATGGAGAGAAACAAATCCTTATCCAAAGGGGCCATTGGTGCCGTGTAACTGTCCACTCAGGATCTCAGCATCTTTGTGGTGAGCCCTCTTCTGAGACTTCACCGGAGAAGCGGACATGATTCCCAGGGGTTCTGAGAGTGTAAACTTACCTCCTGGTAGAGGGAAAGCAATGTCGTGTAATTGCATTTGAACAGTTGCTGTCCACTATCAGCCTGAGAAGCACATGCTTTTAGAAATCTGAGTGGCGTTTCAAGTAGGTCCTGAGCCTTGGTAGAAGAATCAACTCGATTATTGTCCTTCCACTTGGTCCTAGAAAAGGCTGCTTTTTCTATTTGTATTGTCTTTGCTTCAAAAAAATTTCCTCTTTAAGGTCAGGCACACAATGAATCATTTCCACCTCCTAAAAGTCTAGGCGTGATACATATTATATTAAACTCTGAAGAATTTCCCAACTACCTGTCCATCCCTCCTTCCACCTTTCCAGGAATCTCAGAGCCACTCAGTCACTTAGCAGCTTAGCAGTGATCAAGGGTGTGCTGTGTGCTATATGCCACCACAGGCACTGGACACCACCCACAGGGGCTTGACATTCTCTCCTTGAGTAAATGCAATCTATTGATGTGGTATCCTTATTAAAGAGAAACCCAAATCAAGCCACAATGAAACATTTTTGTGCCATAGTCTATGACAATTGTAAGAACCTCAGATATATTGAAAAATAGAAATAATCTAACTCAATTGAAAGATGGAAACTGTTTTTATGATTTAATATATTTACTTCCAACTTTTTCCCTCTATGCTTAGAGTTACAACTAGGTAATATATCCTTCATGCAGTTATTTTCCATTCCTGTTATTTTCATTTAGCGTTAGACAACTCGGACATGCTTAGTCTGAAAATACAAAATGTTCCAAAATCCAAAAATTTTTAGTGCAGTGCTCAAAATGTTTCAAATGTGGAACACTTCAGATTTTTGGATTGGGGACTCTTAAAATATGTGGAAATATAGTCTAAAATCTAAAAAATATAAAGTCCAAACTACAAAACACTTCCGTTGGGCTGGAGGTACAGCTCAGTGGGCTAAGTGCTTGCCGCTGAG
>PVLD010030225.1:0-17106 GCA_004027595.1 Dinomys branickii
AAAAGCCCGACGAGAGAAAGAGGTTTGCAGAGAGGGATGAGTGAGACACAGCCCTCTGTTCCCAAATTCCTTCACACTCCATCATTATTTGCAGGGTTTCGAGCACACACCTTTTGTTGTGCTGATCATAAAATCATGTGTTTTGCATGTGCTGCTTTTAAGGGATTATCTTTAAACCTGGAACTCTGCCATTTGAATCTCTCAGGGGGTTGCCTTTTTCTCCTATCCCTTCTCTCTTCTAGCTCTCTCCTCCATTTTTCTTTAGCTTTAAAAATGGAAGAACAGTATTTCCTCCCAATGCCGTTTTCCCAACTTGTGTTATATGCTGCAGGACGCAGTTTTCATCTATTACCAAGTAAACCACACCAAGTAAACAAAACCCCAAAAAGCACACCTTGAAAAGTTGAAAACT
Organism: Dinomys branickii; assembly: GCA_004027595.1. Classification (NCBI taxonomy): domain Eukaryota; kingdom Metazoa; phylum Chordata; class Mammalia; order Rodentia; family Dinomyidae; genus Dinomys; species Dinomys branickii. Next base: position 413 of record PVLD010030225.1, read on the forward strand.
CAATGAACAGAGACGCTAGCCACATTCATCCTTTGATTGTTCTTGAATACCTCATGGTGCATCCATCTGTGTAAGGCAAAGTACACACTAAGAGACACATAAAGGAAGGCTGGAATGAGAGGCCAGGATGGATCCTTTGCATATGGGAAACAGTCCAGGCAACTGAGAGCTAAGGGAGAGGGAGGTGATGGGGAAATAGGTAGTGTGAAGGTATGCCACGTCCAAGGTCCTAAAAACCTCAGTGAACCTGGCCATTCCATGTTTAAACATGGACTAAGATTAATAATATCAACAAGAACCACAGCCTGTTGTTTCACTCCTAATCTTTTTAGTTCTTTATTTATTCAGTTTTGGGGTAGTGAGGATTGAACACAGTGTTTTCTCACTGCAGTTCATCCCTACTCCTTCTTCTTAATATTTTTTTTGAGTTTGAGAAAGGATCTTGCTGCATTGCTAGATTGTCCAGGCCGGGATGAAAAGTTCCATTGTTTCGTCAAGGTGTGTAAGAATGCTGGTGTTGTAGCTGTGCACCGCCATGCCTATTCTTATGTTTTGTTTATGATTGTAACTTTTCTAGAATATCACACGGTTTCGATCAAACTGGCTTCTTCAACTAAACACTACGGTTCTACCACTCCTGCATGTCTTTTAGTGGCTCATATCTGTTTACTGCTGAGTATTCTATCATATGGATATGCCACAGTGCCTCCATCCCCTTGTACAGGAAAATAAATCTCCCAACCTGAATGATATCAGACGAGTTCGTGTTCTCTAAAACAGAAGAATGAATTTTAGGAACAACAGAGGTTAAGAGCAGAATATATTTATTGAGAGAAAGAAAGCTTCTGTCTAAGAGAGGGACAAAAGGGGGGGCCCGACTGGGTTTCCCCTGACTGTCTTTTCCCGGGACTTTTACAGAGAAAAACCGTGAGGTGAGGCGGGTCCAAGGTAGGGGAGATGGACAAAACTATGGCCAGCCAATAAGATTACAGGTATAATTGTCCAGGTAAGACTGAGTGGACTGGGATCAAATGGGGAAGCGAGTCACATAGCAAGCGGGCCTGAATACAGCTTTTCCTGTGGGGGTCGGGCTAGTGACTCTTCCTGGCTTTTTAGGAGGTGGTTGTTACTATTTTAGAATATCAATCCCTGATGTTTACACCTAGGGAAGTGAGTGGATGCATTTGTATAGCACCCTTTGTCTTGAGGTCTGGCCTGCAGGTCTGCTGGCTTCTTCAGGTCTGCTGGCTCCTTGGAGGGCCTGGCCCTCTCTGACTGCCTATAATATTCCTATTTAACTCAGCTGCCTATAACACCCTCACCTGTGGAAAGACATTCTGGCTCTTCACAAGCTTTGGTAGATATGAATAAAACTTCCAAGATTATTTACGCACAGGTTCTTACGTGGATGTAACTTTTAAGCCACTTGGGTGCGCAGGGTTATGATTGCTGGGGCATGTGGTAAGACTGTGATTAGATTTGTAAGGCACTGCCGGCTGTCTTTCCCCATGGCTGACCCACTTGGTATTCTCCCCAGCGGTACATGAGCGTTCCTGCTGCTCCACATCCTTGGCAGCATTTGCTCTTGTCAGTTCTAGGGATGTTGGTCATTCCGAAAGGCATGTGCTGCTATCTTGTTACCTTTAGTAGGGTTTTGTAAATTACATGACATATTCATCATCTTTTCCTATAATTAGGTGCCATTTGTGTACGTTTATTTAGTTCAGATTGTTTGCTCACTTTGGGTTGTCTGTTTTCTTAGTGTTGAGTCTTGAGAGTTCTTTGTATGTTGTGGATATAACCCTTTTACCATTTATTTCATTTGCAAATATTTTCTGCCACTCTGTGCCTTGTCATTTCATTTTCTTAATCACGTGTTCTGTAGGACACAAGGTCGAATTCTAATGAAGTCCAAGTGATCAGGTTTTTTCTCATGGATGATGCAGCTGGTGCTTAAAATTTCATCAACAAACCACAGGTCACCAGGATTTTCCCCTATGCTATCATCTAGAAGTGTTTTAGTTTTACATTTAAATTTGTATTACTACCTAATGTTTGCATTCTTCATGAGATGTTAGCGTATACACATACACACCCTAATTCTTTTTTAAAAACTTGTGTGCCTGGGCCGGGAATATAGCTCAGCGGCACAAACACCTGCCTTGCAAGTGTAAGGTCCCGAGTTCAATTCCCCGTACCAAAACAAAACAAAAAAACCCTTGAGTGTCAGATTTACAATGGTACGTGAGCTCATGAATTTAATTCCTAGGCAGCCTGCAGTAGGCTTAGGATGGGGTGCTGGTTCTGACACTTTCAAATCCACAGAAGTTCAGGCTGACCCTAGACTCTGGTCATGGTGTTGGGGCCTGAGTCCTTTAGCTTATACACTCTGGGTGTCTCTTGCTGGCCTGACCATGCCTTCCTGACCCTGGACATCTCCCGTGGTGGTCCCTCTCCCAGACACTGTGGCTTTTCAACACTGGGAGCCCTGGGATGAAGCCAACCTAAGGCTGCTTTGAGTCCTGGGTTCAGTTGGCTCCTCCCTAAAATTGAGGCCAACCAAGCAGTGTCTCCAGGGGACACAGCACTCACTTGGACTGGAGTCCATCCCCAGCGCTTGTAGCGTTCTGTTCCACTTGTTCATTTCCCCTAGAGGCCTCTGGAGTCACCTGCTTTAACTCATACTGTGTCTGTGTAGAGCCCATCTTCCCTTCTCACTACAGTAGCTAGAGCCCTGGGAAAAAGGGCAGATTGCCCCTTCCTTTTCCTGCATTTAGGTCTGTTTTTAAGCTCTCCCTGTGGGCTCCAATTTTCCCTTCAGAACTTTCCTGGGTCCCTGGGATCCACCTTTCTCCTTCTTTTCTTCTACAAGTTGCTATTTTCCAGTGTCTGGATTCTGAACCTTGGAGAGGTTGATTTGTTGCTGTTTACTGCTCCCCTTAATTAGTTTTTCATCCCATGCTCCCCTCCTCCTTTCCCCTCCATCAATATCCTGGTCTCCCTACCCCTTCGCAAAAGGTTTGTCTCCTTGTTTTCTATTATATTTTATTTTGCTCTGCGATTTATTTATATTTTGGTTTCTCATATAAGAGAAACCATGTGATATTTCAGCCTGTTTGCCCGATTTATTTTACTTAACATTATGGACCCCCATTATCCTGATAGCTTCTTGGCCTTTTGGCTAAGATCAAGTGTAGTATTTATTCTTATCAGTTTAATATCTGATACATCCTCTATCCAAGGACAATATATGAAATGGACTTTTGGAGCTGGGAGATGGACTAAGAGCTTGCTCCATCCACTCCCCACATCAACCTGGTATTGCAGGACTCCATATGTCCTATAAATGACTCAAGTTCATCCTTGTTTATGGCAGAGTGTTACTCCACTGTGTGTAAATACCACAAATTTCTCTATCCATTCACGTCTTGAACATACTGGTTATTTCCAAGATTTAGCTATTCTGAATTGTGCTACTATGTGAAGGGTATACATGTCTCACTGTAATATGATATCCTTATGTCTTTCAGGAAGTCAGCTGGAAGGTGATTCGCTAGGTCGATTGGAATTTCTACTTTCAGTTTTGTTTTGGAGCAACCTCCATCCTGATTTTCACAGTTGTTGTACTGCAGTTTTCGTGCAGGTCTGTGACCCATTTTGCATTAAGTTTTGGGTCAGGTCTTGAGGTTGGAATTTTTCTTAGCATCAGAGGTCCAGGTTTTCGAGCACCACATCTTGATACAACTATTCTCTGTCCTTTGCATAGCCTTTGATTCTTTATGGAACATTAGGTAACTCTATTTGTATGAGTCAGTGTCTGAGCTCTCCATTCTATTTCACTGATCTACTTGTCCCAATACCACCCTGCCTTGATTGTTATAGTTTCATGGTAAGTCTGCCAGTTGGGTATTATAACTTGGCTCTTCTGCATATTTTGCTTTTCCATATACTCTTCAGAATCAGTTTGGGGATTATCACAAGGGAACTTACTGAGATTTTGATGGGAATTGCAATCTATAGACCAAGTGGGGAAGGTCTGCCATCTAACTATTGATACATCCTACCAGCATAGAATATCTCCATTTATTTAGATATCTGATTTCTTTGATCAGAGTTTTATAAGAGAGTACCTCCTTGCCTGATATTAGAGGGAAAGCATCTCGTTTGTCTCATTACATGTAATGTGACCTGTAAGGTTTTTTTGTTCTTTGTTTTTGGTCTTTTTGAGACAGAGTCTCGCTATGCAGTTCAGGCTTTCCTTAAGCTCACTTTGTAGACCAGGCTGGTCTTGAACTCGCAATGATCCTCCTGCCTCAGCCTCCCAAGTGCTGGGATTATAAGCCTGCACCACCACGCATGGCTATCTTGTAGGTTTTACAAGAGGATGTCCTCATTATGTTGGTGACTTTCTTCTGTAGTTCTAATTTTCTGAGAATTGAAAACATGAATGGTGGCCTGGTGTGGTGGCACATGCCTATAATGCTAGCACTTGGGAGGCTGAGACAGGAGGGTCACTGTGAGTTCGAGGCCAGCCTGGGCTACAAAGGAAGCTCAAGGCTCGCCTGAGCTGCATAGTGAGACTCTATCTAAAGGCCACACAAACAAGCAAACAAACAAAAAACATGAACGGGTTTTGGATTTTGTCAAATGTTTTTTCTGTTTCTAATGATCTGATCATGACTTTGGCCTTTCAGTCCATTAATGCAATAGAATATTTCGAGTTTTAGATGTTGAGCCACCTTTTCAGAGATGCAACTTGGATGTGTTGAATAAAATTTTCTCACTGTGCTAGGTATTGAACCTAGGGATTTCTGTATGATATGCAAGCATTCTACCCCTGAGCAACATCTCCACCTCAAAATGAATTTTTGAATTGTTTGATTCACTTGGCTACTAGTTTGTTGAGGATTTTTGCATCTATGTTCCTGTTAGATATTGATGTCTAGTTTCCCTTTCTTGGGATGTATTTGTTCTTTTCCTTCCTTCCTTCCTTCCTTCCTTCCTTCCTTCCTTTCCTTCATTTTTTTCTTTTTCTCTCTTTCTTTCATGATTTTTTGCTACAGAGTCTTGCTCTGTAGTTTAGACTGGCCTTGAACTCACTAGGTGTGCACCACCATGCCTAGCTTGGAGTGTCTTTTATTTAGTATCTGAGTAATGCTGGCCTCACAGAATAAGTTAGGATGTTTTTCCTTTGCTACTATTTTGTATAGAAGATTGTAGAGATTTAGTATCATTTCTTCCTTGTAGAATTCCCCAGTGAAACTATCTATGACTAGTCTTTTCTGCTTTGGAAGGATATTGATTACTGATTCAATTTTTAAAACTTAAAACTTATGTACTGTTTATTTTTGACTTTTTAATAGTTTTAATTTTATTAGTGTAGGGGCTGGGGACATAGCTCAGTGGAATAAGCGCCTGCCTAGCAAGCGCAGGGTCCTGAGTTTGATCCCCAGTACCGCCAAAAAAAAAAAAATTATTAGTGTATGTCAGTACTGCACAATGAAAGTATGTTTGGAGAAGTTGTTACAGGCAGTTAAAAGATACACAGTCCTCTTTGGATTGCCTGTTTCTTGCTGTATGAATGTTAGTAGACTGTGTCATTCAAAGAATTGATATATTGCATCTAAGTAACCAAATTTGTGGCCACAGAGCTGTTCATAATATTCTTTATTTATGTCCATATGATCAGTGATAAGTCACAAGGCAGCCAGCCTCACCCCCCTCGTGGGAAAACTTTAACTCTCAATATTTTGCTCCTTTCCTTACCTGTTCCACTTCAGTTCCCCGTGGCCACAAAAGCTATCTCCGTCCTCATTCGCTCTGGCAGTTCACCTGCTCGGGTTGTTCTGACCTGGGCAACTACTGCCATTTGGCTATTCTGGCCTGGACGGCCGTGGCTTGGCCTGTTCTGGCCCAGGGACATCTCCTTACCCCATCCCACCCCCACCAGAAAAAAGAGCTTGAAGGCCCACGCTTTCCTCAGCTCAGGGTCTACCTTGGTCCGCTAGGTAGCCTGCTACTCTGTCCCTCCCCCAATAAAGACTTCTCTCGTGTCAGAAGGTCTGGTCTGGTTCTGTGTGGGGTCTAGGTTTCTGTCAATCAGTAATGATGTTCCCTCTCCGATTTTGATATAGGAAATTTTTGCCCGTTTTTTTTTTGGACTGAGGCTTGAAACTAAGGGTTTGCTCCCCAAGCACTCTACCATTGAGAAACATCCCAGACTTTCTTATTTCTTTTATTTTGAGACAGGCCTCTCTAAGTTGCCCAGGTTGGCCTTGAACTCTGCGTCCTCCTGCCTCAGCCTCCCAAGTAACTGGGATCACAAGCATACGCTACCGTGCTCCACTAACATTTATTTATGTCTTCTCTGTTTTTTCTTGGTAAGCCTGCCAGAATATTTTTAAATTTTGATATTTGCTCTACATTTTACTATGTTTTTCCTTTTTCCTAGTTTGGATTCAATTTGCTTTTCTTTAGTTTCTTTCTCTTTTTGTCTTTTTGAGACAGGGTCTCACTATGCAGCTCAGGCTGGCCTTGAGCTCAGGCTGGGTTACCTTTGTAGACCACGCTGGTCTCCATCTCCCAAAGATCCTCCTGCCTCAGCCTCCCAAGTGCTGGGATTACAGGCTTGGGCTACCACACCTGGCTCTTTTCTTCAGTTTCTTAAGGTGAAAGTTCAGAGTATCAATATTAGGTCTTTCTGCTGTTCTAATATACACGTTCAATGCTCTGGATTTCCCTCTATGAATTGCTACTGTTAGTGCCAACAGAGTTTGACACGTTATATTGTCATTTAGTTCAAAATATTTTTCAAATGCCCTTGAGGTGTTTTTCTTTGACCTACATGTTATGTTGAAGTATGTGTTTTGGGCAGAATGTGGAGTGTCTTGATGAATTTTGAACGTAAGCTCATGAAGAGTATGTATTCTTCTGTTCTTGGATAAAGTATTGTACAAATACGTTAGTTGCAGTGTACTGATGGCATTCTTACTTCAGCTATATCCTTACTGCTTTTCTACCTGCTGGACTTGTCAGTTACTCCCAGGGAGGTGTGAAGTCTCCAAGTACAAGGTCTGTGTGTTTGTGCCTCCTGCATTTGGGTGCTGTGTTGTGAGGCACATCCACATTAAGGATTATAATGAATTTTGGAGAACCAACTCTTTTCTCATTATGTAAGGACCTATTTATCCTGAATACCTTCTTTGCCCTAGAAGTCAGCTTGATGTGAAATTAATGTTTTCACCCTAGCTTTCTTACCTGCTTGCTCGCTCTGTCTTTTTTCTTTATTGCGGTACTGGGCATTGAGCCCAAGTTTTTACACTGAGCTAAATCTCCAGCTGATTTTAATTCCTTACTTTGAAACAGTCTCACTAAATTGCTCAGGTTGGTCTGGAGCTTGTGACCCTCCCACCTCAGCCTCCTGGGGTCCTGGGATTACAGGGGTCTGCCAAGTAGTGTGGCTCTCACATTTCAGGGCCTCATTCATGCTAGGCAACCACTGTAGTACAGTACTGGGCTATATCCCCAGCCCTTTTTTACACATTTCATTTTTGAGTCAGGATCTTGCTAAGTTGCCTAGGAAGGTCTCTAACTTTCGATTCTCCTGCCTCAGTTTCCCAGGGTGCTGGGATTACATGCAGGTGCCACCCTGCCCAGCTCCGTTCACGATTTTACTCAGCTGTAAGTATGTTCCATTTTCTTTACCCTCATAGCTTAACAGTTACACTTCTTTGAAAAGCTTTTTAGTATTTCCTGTACTGTGTGCTGTGCACCCTCTTAACTAATCTTGGTCAACTTTGAAATAATACTATGTCACGTCACTGGCAGCACAAGTACCTTATGACATGGTTTTCCCAATTCTTGCCTTCCAGACTTGCTGCCTCTGACCGCACTCCTGTCATTCATTTAACTGATCCCTAAGCTGCCATCACTGAAGGCACTGTTGCCAGTATTATTGTGAACAAACTTATCCTTTAGACCAGGACAGCATAAGACAATATGCTTGTTTGTTATTTCATTGACGTTCTTCAGTCTTCATGTACATCTGTTTCTGGCCTATGTCCCTTTTTTCTCTAAAGAGTTTCTTTTAACATTTATTGCAAGGCAGTTGTCTGATGACCAATCCCCTCAACTCTGTCTGTCTGAGAAAGTCTTAATTTGCACTCTTCTGAAGGACAATTTCACTGGATACAGAATTCTAGGCTGATGCTCTTTTTTGTCTCAATACTTTAAATATTTTACTCCATTCTCCACCCCCTAGTAAGGTATTGTTTTTAGCTGGTTTCTTTCAAGATTTTCTCTTTGTCTTTGATCTTCTATAGTTTGACTATGATAAACTGGCATGTAGAACTTTTGATTTTTATCCTGTATGGTGTCCTTGGACCCGGATCCAGGATCACTGGTTTTGTGTGCCCCATCAATTTGGGAAATTCTCTGCCGTTATTATTTCTTTGATTGTTTTACTGAGCATACAGAGTTAGCTATGGGGTTATTTTTGCTAATGGAACATTACAATGAGGCCAGAACAAACATGCAACTGATATTTTCGTTAATTGGCATTCTTCTCCTGAAAGAAATGTGGATACATGCATTAGCAGTATGTTTCCCTCTCAAATTCAAAGAGTTGCCTTGACGATGTGACTCAGTGAATTCCACCGTGGCCACTTGTTAGCTGTGTGATCTTGAACGTGTGATTTCATTCCCCGGTGTCAGTTTTCTCACATGCAAAACAGAAATAATGGCAAATCAGGTATGTTTCTTAATGTAGTACTTGGTTCAGAAGAAACCCTGAGAATATTAGAGCTGTAATTATGATGTTGATTCATTGTTACAAGAAAAGCACCCTCTGCTGTACTGGAGGAAACAAATATTTAGAAGACCCCGTGGGAAATTTCAGGTGCTGTACAGATAAGAGAGTAAGGACTAGATCACAAAGAGTGAAGTTTTAGTGAGAGGACACTGTGTATGAACTTTCATGCTAAATGTGATCAATATTTCAGGGAAGAAAGATCACAGCTGGAACAGGCTAGGTTGAAAAAAAGAAAGGAAAATGCATGTGGTGGACCGTCTAGGAGAGATGAGAGGCAAACAGATAAGACTTGAGTGAACTGGCTAGATGAAGAAGAATAAGTGAAGAACAGAGCAGATTAGGGAACAGAATAAGCAAAGGTGTAGTGTGAGAAGTTAACATTATATATCCTGGGGATCGCCTGTGCTGTAGCTCACCTTGCTTGGGACCTTGACTGGATTAAAACACTTAGCAGATTATTAAAGCACCCTTTGGCATACACCTAGATGGGCCGTGGGTGCATACCCTTGGGAACTGTGCCTAGACCCTGGCACCTTCCTTCTGATGCCCTTTCCCTGCCTTCTGCTTCTCAGCCACCACGAAGTAAAGAGCTTTGCTCCACTATGCCCTGCTGCCATGACGTGTTTGCTTTCAAGACATCTGACCATGCATTGAAATTGTGAGCCAAATGAACCATCTAGTCCTTCAGGTAGTGGGGGCAGCTACTACTGTACTTTCTTCCACGACTCAAAATACTGACCCATATTTTCTGTGAGGCTGCAGAGTCTCACAGTCATCACTCTGGAGTTGAAATTTATTGGAGGTGACAGTGGCAAGAACCAACATTGGCAATTTGACAGAATGCGTCTGACCCCTGGGATTTTGTCTAACTGGTTCTACAAATTGTTGTGACTGAGTGGAAACAGCGGAGCTGTTACAAATACTGGTCTGCGTATTTGTATTTCCCCAAGAGCTGTGTGTTAGAAGCTAATCCTCAGGATCACGGCTGCCAGAGGATGTAGCTCAGGCGTAGGGTGCTTGCCTAGCATGTGTGAAGCCCCATGTGCTGTGTATCAGAGAAGAATACACGGGGAAGCTTGTGTATTTCACCATTTCATCATATGAGGACATGTAGAGGGTGCTATCTAGAGGACTGGGTCCTCACCAGACAATGAATCTGTCAATACGTTGACCTTGAATTTCCCAGCCTCCAGATGAGTGAGAAATTCATTTTTGTTGTTTACAAAGTGCCTCATTTAAGGTGCTGTGTTATAGCTGGTTGAACAGAGTAAGTAAGATAAGCAGCAAAAACATAAAAGATAAAGACTGAACAAAATAAAAGTCTTTCTTGGCTATTTGCTTTTCCTTGTGATCAATATGCCATCCTATGAATTCCCTCCTAGTTTCTCAGTTACCTCCGTATTATTTTCCTAAGTGCGTGTTCTGATTTACATTCCCACCAAAGTGGTTATCTCCTTTTTTACTTTGGTTATCTTTGTCTTTGTTGATCATAACCATTTTAACTGAGGGGAGATGATACCTCCTTGTGGTTTTGATTCGTATTCCCTTAAAAATCCTGAAACAGAACGAGGCTAAGCTCCAGCCGTTGCACTATTGGCTGTCTGCCTAAAGGAAGTAAAATCAGTATGTTGAAGCGCTACTCACATTCTCGTGTTTATTGAAGCACCTTTCACCTTCACCAAAATCTACCAAGGTGTCCACAAATACATAAATGGATAAAGACAATGTGGTCCATATACACAATGGAATTTTTTTCGGCCACAAAGTCATGAAATCTTGCCATGTGTGACCACATAGTTGGAACTGTAGGACATCAAATTGAATCACAAAAGATTAGCATAGGAAGACCAATACTGCACGCTCTCACTCCTTTGCAGAATCTGAAAAATAGATCTTAGAAGAGTGGAGGGGCTGGGGATATAGCTCAGTGGAATAAGCGCTTGCCTAGCAAGCGCAAGATCCTGAGTTCGATCCCCAGTACCGCAAAAAAAAAAAAAAAAAAAAAAAGAAGAGTGGAATAGTGGTCACTAGAGACTGGGAATGGTAAAAGGAGGGAAGGGATGAAAAGAGTTTCGTTAACAGATAGCAAATACTGTGGGGTAAGAGAAGTTCGTTCTGCTGTTCTATAGCACAGTAGAGTAACTGTAGTCTCTTATAGTGGTCGTGAACCTTTTAGAATTTTCCATGATACAAACAGCCTACTGTGGCACACGAGCAAAAGGTTTGCACCATGGATGTGTAACAATTTATGGTACATTTCATAATAACTCTATGAGAAGAGCCCAAGGCTTTCTAACACATAGGAAAGGGAAATGTGTGTTACCCTTATCAAGTGATCACAGAGTTTACATACATACCAAACTATAGTACTGTACCCATGAATATGTAGAAATATTGTGTGTTGATTTAACAAAATAATCCAGTGCTTTCAGGTTAAAAAAAATCGACATGAGTTTTTTTTAAAAAGACACCTCCTGGTGTGATTCTACGTAGGTGAGATATTCTCGTGTAGGATTTTAAGACTATCCGCCATCAGGGAGAACATGTATGCTGGCCTAAAGGGACCTGAGATGTCGAAAGGGCTATTGACAATATTCAGAGTACCATACATCTGCACCTGGGGGCTACGGTCTCCTCAGGGTTCCTGGAGGAAGGAAAGACGAGAAGGAGCGCGGTGAAGTGAATATTGTTCACGTACCTGACGGATATGTATTCTCATGATCTCTTCAAACCCCCATCACAGCCAGCATCAAAGCTGCTGTGCAGCCTTCACGCATCTTTTTGGGAGCTATTGGGCTGCGCCCTCTTTTAAGCTGACAGTTAAGTGGACAGCAAGTTTCCAGCTTGCCGGGCCCCGCCCCTCGCTCCCTATACCTAACTGTTGCTGGGAGAACAGCCTGGGGTATGGATTCTGTCTCCTCCAGGCCTCCACAGCCTGCTTTTGCACTCTTGTTTCTAAAACGTCCTCTAGTTCCCTTGTTTCAGAGGGAACTTGACCCAGACCCTTCGTGAGTTCTCCCTTGCCTCCATTTCCCCCAAAACCAAAATTCTTGGGCATCAGTTGGAGAAGGCCACACTCTGAATCAGCAGATCTCAGCGCCACCCTAACTTCTTCTGAGGTCTGTGCTTTTTACAGATGGAGCCCTGTCAACACTCGTGCCTGTGCTGAATGTAAACACTCCAATCACCTGTGTCCCTCCACTGTGAAAGCCAGAGCATGTGCACAAGTCATCCTTTGTATTCCTAGGACCGAAAATGATGTCGTGGAAAGTTGGGCATCCACCTTCAGGGCTACCTGTTGCAGGGAAGGATGTAGCTCAGTGACATGCGATTACAGCTAAATTTATTAGGCAGGCCCCTGTGTGGCATGCTGTAATCCCAGTACTCAGGAGGCTGAGGCAGGAGGTTGGTGAGTAACAGGCCAGCCTGGACTACACAGCAAGGAACTGTCTCACGATAGTGAAAAACAAATTAAATGTCTTTTCACCATTGTACCCAGGATCCTTGCCCCATAACTGTGCTGATGTCTGAGAACAAAGAAGTGTGCTGGTGATTGAGGGGAACCATAAAAAATTTCACAATGAATACAAATTGCACAGCGAGCACCCAAACTGTCACCCTGCTTACTGAAGAAAGTTAATGCAACACAAGGACAGAGGTGGCTTTGAGGGACTAGGGGATAAACCCACGGCCTTTGCATTGAACTACGTCTCTGGTCCTTTTTTCTTTGACTTCTTTTGAGACTGGGACTCACTGTGTCACTAGGTTGCCCTGGCCGTGCTCACACCTGTAATCCTTCTGCCTCAGCCTCCCGAGTTCAGGGATTACAGATGCGTCACCAAGCACTGGTCAGAGCTGCATCTTGCTCATGGGTTGTGCTGCTCTTTGGAAGAATGGGCTTCACTGGAGATCTGGGCTGCGATAGAGGAAACTCTTGAAAGTGTGCACACGAGGCTACCGAAGGTGAGTACATTTCCTAGAGGTAAAATGAGCCTAGTTTAGGGGCTTGAGTGAGAGACGGGAGTCACTCAACATGGCGAGGCCCTGCCAAGGCCCCGGGCCTGTACTCTAGCTCTCCACATTGGGGTGGGGAAAGGCCCACGCACTGCAGAGACTGCCTGGTCTCTTCCTTTGACCAGGGTGTTTCCCACGAGCAAGGATACTCTGCTCAGAAAAGGAGCAGGAAACGAGGGGACTGGTCCACGCTTGCTGCCAACCTTTGCTTGGGGGCGTGACGATGTGTGTTCCAGTTGCCCAGGGAAAAGTTCTGCTCTGAGCCCCACATGAAGTAACTATACAGCATGTGCTCTGCGTGTGGGTGATTCCTTCCCTTTGCCCAAGGGCTACCACCTTTATACATTCACTCATTTAGCTGCATGCTCACATGGTCTAAACTTTTTCAATACCTGATGACCTGAACCCTCTCATAACCTACGTCCTTGGTCATGACCTTGCAGGCTTCCTGGGGCAGACCGAACCCAACACGACTCCCCACAGAAGTGTTCCTGAAAACATAACACCATGGAGAGAAGGAGGTGAACTCTACTTGTGATTACTTTGGTAAAAGGGATCAGAGTAGCGATTTGGTAATTTATTTTTTTGCCATCAGTACGTTGTTCCTTTCGGTAGTGACAAATTTCCCCAAGGTGGGGTTTACTAATCCCACCCTCTGCTCTCTCAAACCCCAAATTCAAGGCTTATTTCACAAGTGACCTGAGGGCAATGAAAACAAATCGGCCCGAAAGTGAGGAAAAAAGTGTGGACGTCTTGCAGAGGGTCTAGAGTGGCTTTCCCAGAGAATGCTGTTCAGGGCCACTAAGTGGCACCGTGGCGTCCATAGCACTCGTAGGTATTGAAATCTCCTTTCTGAGGGGCAGAAAACAGCAAACATTTGGCCAGTGTGGAAGTTCCGGATGGCAGGACACGTAGGGATGCACAGGTGATGTGTCTAAGTTCTCCCTGTTGCCCCAGCCCATGTTCTGTAATATCTACCTGCAGGCTTGCTTAAAGGATGGGGCTTCTTTCTGGGCAGAGTTTAAGGAGGGGCTAAAAGAAAGCCCTTGCTTTCAAGGATTTCTTTTTTTTGGTACTGGGGATTGAGTCCAGGGTCTCAGCCCTACCAGGCAAGGGATCTAACACTGGGCAACACTACGAGGCAGCCCTTTTCAAAATCTTTCCGACAAGGTCTCAAAACAGTTACACAAGCTGGCCTCCACAATGGGGTCCTCCTGCCTCAGCCTAGAGAAGACCTAGGAGTACAAGGGTGTGCCACTCTACTCAGCATGATGAACACTTTTTAATGTGTTACCATTATGATCATCATATGATTATAATCATTTACTTTCATGGTCTTTCTATGTACGTCAGGCAGGCCTTAAACTCAGTATATAGCACAAGCTCGCCATGATCACTGGCAATCCTCCTACCTCAAGCCTTCAGGAGAACTAGAGTTATGGGGGTTGTACCACTATACTCAGCAACATGAATACATTTAATGTGGCATTTATTTATTGTTCGTTCAAGGTCTTTCTATGTACTTCAGGCAGGCCTTGAACTCAGTAGAGTATCTAGCACATGCTGGGCTTGAACATACGGGGATCCTCCTGCCCCAGCCTCCAGAGTGCTGGGATGGCAGGGGTTCGCCACCACACCCAGGAAAAAACTTGTAAGATGCTGAAATGATCACAATATTAAATAAAGGCAAGGTGGGATCCTGTATGCCTCGCTGTCCTCATCCTGACGTCAGCATTGGGCAGAGAGAGGCATGGTGCCCACACCTATAATGCCAGCTGCAGTGGATGCTGAGGAAGGAGGGTGTCCAGTTTAAGGCCAACCTGGGTAACTCAGAGACACCCTGTGGCAAGATAAAAAATAAAAGAGGCCCGAGGATGAAGCTCTGTGGTAGAGCACCCCTGGGTTTAATCCCCACGTAAGACATCTCTCCTCATGATATGTAAAAACCAGGAGTGTGACTGTTTTCTCACTTGATTCACTTACACCATTGGTGGTGAAACTTTGGCTGACATGCCCAGCAGGGTGAGCCCCACCCTAGAGGGTCCAGGCTGTGGCCCTGAGCCCTGCACTGGGCTTGTTACCCTGGAGCACAGGGGCAGGGCTGGGAGACACTGAAGCTCCGCAGGGAGCAAGGAGACCCTGTGCTGGGGACCCAGGAGCCCCCAGGGCCAGCTGCTTACCTTGCAAACACATCTGGGTACTGAGCTCACTGGAAGATGCGCTCCACTGGCAGCAGTTGCAACCTGCTGAACACAGGGCAGAAGCAGCAGGGCTCCCCCAGCTGCTGCTGCCAGGACTCCCGCTCACAGCCTCTGTCCTTCTGGTGTTCCCTGGTCTCCTCGCTGGGCCAGGAAGCTCCTGCGCCCAAGCAGGGGCCTTCTCTTGCTGATGCCTCCTGCTCAGGGATGTACTGCGGGTCCTCCTCCCTGTCTACCTCCTTCTCCTCTCCAGGGAGAACCAGGGAGGTCACCACTGGCTTCACATCTGAAAAGGAGGAAACCCAGAGGGAAGGGGAGGGAGGGGGAGGGCGAGGGGAGAAGAGAAGAGGTGGGAGAGGTCAAGGGAGAGGCAGGAGCAGGGAAAGGATGGGGAGAGCAGGGGGAGGAGAGAGGGGAGGCGGGAAAGGGGGGATGGGAGGGCAGGGAAGGGAGACAGGAGTGGGAAGGGGACACAGGAAGGGCACCAGGAAGACAGGAAGGGGGAGGGCGATGCAGAGGGAGACAGGAATTGGGAGAGCCTTGGAGGCAGGGGGGGAAATAGGAGAGGAGGAACGGGGATGGGAAAGGGGGAGGAGGGAGACAAGGGGGAGGAGCAGAGGAGAGAGAGGGGAAGGCCCCAGGAAGACAGGGGAGGGGAGAGAGGGGGAGAGGTCAGGCAGCTATCAAGGCTTTCCAGTGGGCAGTGAGGAACATGGGAGCAGTCCTGCGAAGCACGTGGTGAAATCACAGGTACCTGCAGCCTTGGCAAGGAATTCCAAGAACTCTAAGACAGCAGCAGCCCAAGAGCTGAGGGTCTCGCCCAAGAGCAGACAGGCAGGCCAGCACCACTGGGGCTGCAGGTGAGGTGGGAGGAGCGCACCCTGCAGCCACAGCAAGAGAAGCCCCTGACAGCTGCAAACCAGACAAGCTCTTCTCCGAGGGATGGCCAAGCTGCTCCTGAGCCAGTCCTCCAGCCTCAAGGGACACAGACTGCGGATGTCCTTCTGAAGGGCACGCTCTCCCAGCCTGCCTCACACTGGTCCAGACCTCTGCTCAGTGAGTCAGCTCGGCTGGGCTTGGGGTCGCGCACCTATGAGTGACCAGGACTGGATCTCATAGCCGTTTGTGTGCGCGCCTTACAAGCAGAGTGTTTGATGAGTGAGTTAACAGTGCATTGTAAAGACTTGAGCTGTTGCCTCATCTGTTTCTGTCCCTTACTCTGCTGTAAGGAGCTCCAGGGAGGGTGGGCTGACCAACAGCGGCCACCCAAGGAGCCACAGCTTGGTAGGCTTGAGGGGGTGGCTGGACAGCAGCCTCCCATCCAGTGGTTCTCCCAGAAAGAGTTTGTTTTCTGGGACTTTACTCCATGGCACGTGTCCCAGAAGGACACTTGCTAACACTGTCCTCCTGGTCCTCCTCGTCATCACTGTGGGGGCCAGGAGCTCCCAGGCCTGGCATGCAGGCCCCTCCTCCTTCCACTGCTCCCTGCTCAGGGAGTTTCTTCCCATCATCCTCTCCGGGCACTACCGCAGAAGTCAGCCCTGGCTTCTGGGCTGGAAAGGAGGAAACCCAGAGAATGGGAGAGGAGGGAGAGGAAGGGCGAGAGGCAGAAGAGGAGGAGAGAGGGAAAGGGGGTGTGAGGAGGGAGGGGAAGGGGGAGGCAGACAGGGGGA
>PVLD010030226.1:0-17118 GCA_004027595.1 Dinomys branickii
TTGCCAATTCCTGTCAAAATTTAAAATGCATATATCCTTTGACCAAACGATATCCTTCTGAGGATTCATCCTACAGTCATCCCTCATGTGAACTGATATTTGTACAAGGTCATTTGTTGTGCATTTTACATAATAGAAAAGGTTGTGAGAAATACAACTGCCACCAAAATATGACCAGATCAATAATTATGATAGATCTAACAATGGAATAGTAGATACCCATGAAAAAGAAAGAAGAAACGCTTGTCCCAATATAAGATTTGCAAGAAAAAATAACTGAATGAAGAAATTTAAGTATATGTCAGTATGCATTGCGTATCACTTTTATGTGGCAAGGGGCTGGAGAATAAGTATACCGTAGATTCAAATTCAGTCATAGAAAAGCCCATTTAATGATATCAATTATGGGTTTGTGCTGTTGCATGTTGAATGAAATGGCGATAGTACGTTTGTAGCTGGCCAGCAAGGTGATCTGGAGGTCTAGAAGCCAGCTGCCAATCATGACACAGCCAACTAAGTGCCATTGGGCGTCACAGCACCAATAGATTTTATTGCATTTACATAAAGACGGGATAGGTAAATAAGATTTTAAGAATAAAATTTCCCGGTCATGGTGGCACATGCCTGTAATTCCAGCACTCTGAGGCTGAGGCACGAGGATCACCTTGAGCTAAAGGCCAGCCTGGGCTACAAAGCAAGACCTTGCCTCAAAAACCAAACTGAAGAGTAAAGATTGCCCGGGGATGAGCTGCACTGGCCAGATGGGGTACAGATGAAAGCAAGCCTTTTCATTGTGTTATTTAAAAATTTTTTTTTCTCTTGGTATTAAGGATTAAAACCAGGGCCTTTGCACCGAGCTACATCCCAACCCTTTTTATTTTTTACTTAGAGATCTTCCTAAGTCACTAAATTTTTCAGGCTAGGCTGAAACTTGCATTCTTTCTGCCTCACCTTCCTAGGGTGATGGCATTACTGCCATGTGCTACCACACCCAGCTTAAAAACTTTTTGAAGAAAGAATTAAGATGTGTTATGTACATGTATCAATTTCTCAGAATGAATGTAATCATTATGTGCTACTAATAAAAATTTTTTTGAAAAAAACCTGAGCTATCTGACTGCATTAACTATTAATAATATTAAAAAATTTTTTTTTCCAGTACTGGAGTTTGAACCCATGACTTCTACGCAAGCTCTGTACCACTGAGCTTCATCACAATCCTTTTAACTGTGTATTCACAGTTTCACTAACTTGTTTGGCCAGCATTAAACTTGTTACCCTCCTGTCTCAGCCTCCTGAG
The DNA here is from genome assembly GCA_004027595.1 of Dinomys branickii. NCBI lineage: Eukaryota > Metazoa > Chordata > Mammalia > Rodentia > Dinomyidae > Dinomys > Dinomys branickii. The sequence continues at coordinate 1,301 of PVLD010030226.1, forward strand.
TAGCTCAGATTACAGGTAGGTGCCATTTTCAGCTTTATGTTTTATTTTTATTTATTTATTTTGGTACCAGAATTGAACTGAGAACCTTGCGCTTGGCAGGCAGGCACTTGTGCCACTGAGCAATACCTTCAGCCCACACTTTCTTTTTTATTTTATTTTAGGAGGTGGCCGCACCTTTGGCTTTAAAAAAAGTTTTTAATTAAAAAGGTCAAGCAGACAAAAAATGATATCAAGGATTTGAGTATAAGAACTAACAAATTTCCTAGGTTTGTATAGAAGCAGGCACTCAACAAATAGAGCACATGATTTCTTTGCAATCACACATACAATTTTTTTTTACTTGGCCACTTTTTTTGCAAAAGGTGGGAGGATAAGGTCTCTCACTATGTAGTGCAGACTGGCTTCGATTTCCTTACGTAGCTCAGGCTGGCCTCCAACTCATGGCAGTACCCTGCCTCAGCCTCCTGGGTGCTGGGATTATAGGTGTGTGCCATGATGCCCGGCATTAGTTGGCCACCATTGTTAAATTGTATAGTGTTTCTTATCGCAATATTCTAACTTAAAACTAGGAAACAACAATAAAATGAAAGGTCAGAAATCACCGTATGTTTGGAAATCCCTGCCAAAACCTCATTTTAGAATAAGTCAAGAATGAATTGAAAAAGGAAAACACAATGAAAGCTACCAACTGTTTGGAACTGAGAGACAGTAAAACCTTATGTAACGCTGACAGCCATCGGACATTGTGGGATGCGGAAAAAGCAGCACGTATATTAGGAAACAAGAAAGATGGAAAACATTAGTGTTAACTTAGGACTGGAGAAAGAGCAAACTTCAAAGCCCGAGCACTGCAAAAGGGATGAAAACTCAAACTGATGACGTATGGGCTGGGGATATAGCTCAGTGGAATAAGCGCCTGCCTAGCAAGCGCAGGGTCCTGAGTTCGATCCCCAGTACCGCAAAAAAAAAAAAAAAAAAAAAAAAAAAAAAAAAAAAAAAAAAAAAAAAAAAAAAATCAAACTGATGACATAGGAAACAAAAAACCAAAAGCGGGTCAGGCGTGGTGGTGCTCTAATTAGAGTGCCTCTAATCCCAGCACTCAGGAAGCTGAGGCAGGAGGGTCCTTGTGAGTTCGAGACCAGCCTGGGCTACAAAGTGAGCTCAAAGTCAGCCTGAACTGCATAGCGAGACCCTTTCTCAAAAAAAATAAAAAAAGATAGAAATTACTAAAAGGACACAACAAACACTAAAAACAAGAATAGACTGGCAATACTAAAATAAACTGAAAAAGCATTCAAAACTGCCCCCCCTTCCCAACCTCTTATGCAAAGACTAGTAGGCCTAGACTTTTATCAGCCAGTTTTCTAAGAAAAAAGATAACCATTGTGTTATGCAAGTTATTCCAGAGAAGAGGAAAATAGAAACAGGTCTCCAGTTTGCCTTTTGAAGATGGTATAACCTTATCCTAAGACTGGGTAAGGACAGGGCAACAAAAGAAAATTAAAATCAATCTTTGGGTATAAGTAAAAAAATTCTAATTAAATTACGATATTAAATCCAACAGTGCATTGAAAATGATCATCATGACCATGCAGAGTTTATTTCAGGATAACATTAGAAAATACATTAATTTAATTCAGTACATTAACAGATTGAAGGAAAAACACCATATGATTTAAATAGCTCCTGAAAAGCCATTTAGCAAGATTCAATACCCATTCATGATAAAAAAAAATTTCTTGGCAAGCTAGAATTCAAAGCCTTTTCTCCCCCTGTGCTAGGGATTACAAATGCTAGGCAAGAACTCTAGAGCTGAGCTCTATTAAAACGTTTGTTTTCTTTTTGAGAAAGGGTCTTGTTATGCAGTTCAGGCTGGCCTTGAGCTCACTTTGTAGCCCAGACTGGTCTCGAACTTGCAATGATCCTCCTGCCTCAGCCTCCCAAGTGCTGGGATTGCAGGCGTGCACCACTAGGCCCGGCTGTTTGTTTTCTTTTGAGATAGGGTCTCTGACATGTAGTTCAGGCTGGCCTTGAGCTCACTATGGAGCCCATGCTGGCCTAGAACTTGCAGTAACCCGATCTCAGCCTCCCAAGTACTGTGCTACCATGCTGAGCTAAAACTTTGTACTTTGAGACAGTCTTACTCCATTGTCCTGCCTGGGCTCGCACCAGGCTGTGATCCTCCCACCTTAGCTTCCTGAGTTACAGTGATTAATTTCAGGTACCATCACACCTGGCTCCAAAGGCTTGTTACCTTGATCAAGGATAGCTACCAAAAGCTTGCAGTCTGCAGCATTCTCATTGATAAGCTTTGGAAACATTTCCACTAAAGTCAAATCACAAGGAAACCAGTGACTGTGATTCATGTACAGCGGTGTGCTAGTGGTTCTAGTCACACAGTATTAGAAGAAAACCCGAGAAAGCAGGAAAGCAGTGGAACTAATGATATTTGCAAGGTTCTGAGATATAAGCGCAGCGTGGCAGAAACACTCGTGGCTGGGGAAAGAGCTCTGTGGTAAAGTGCTTGCCTAACATGCGTGAGGCCCTGGGTTCAACCCCCAGCGTTCCACACCCCCCAGGAAAAGAGAGAGAAGAAACTTTATCCATAAAGAAAGCAACATTTCTTTATATGATAAATAACAGTATATAAACAAAAAATATGAAAAGAGAATTAAAAATGCTAAGCGTGAGGTGTGCTGGGTAAAGCAGTCCTGTCATGTCCGAGGCCCCAAGTTCCATCCCAGCACCCAAAAACAAAAATAAAACAAAGAATCCTATAAATGTATACTTAGAAGCACAAAGAAGAACTGAATAACTTATGTTTGAAGAAGACAGTAATTTCTTTTTTTTATGTTTGAGAGAGTCTCACTATGCAGTTCAGGCTGGCCTTGAGCTCACTTTGTAGCCTAGGCTGGCCTTGAATTTGCAAAGATCCTCCTGCCTCAGCATCCTGAGTGCTGGGATTACAGGCGTGTACCACCACGCCCGGCAGTAATATCCAGTGGTAATTCTGTCCAAACTGATCTATCATTTCAATGCAACCTTCACAAAAATTCCCAGGAGATTCTCCCAGCCCTTTGACAAACACGTCTTAAATTTTTGTAGAAGAGGAGCAGCTATGACAACCAACTCCAATTCTGAAAAAGGACTAAGAGCCAGAAGTCAAGGCACTGTAAGTCTAGAGTAATTACGATGGTGAAGATTGATGCAGAAAAAATACGAAAAGATCGGTGGATCAGAACAGAAAGCTCAGAAACAAGATTCCAAGTGTCGTGAGGTCTGGGTCTATGGTAGGGACGGTCTCACGAGCCAGTGCAGAAGGTTGGATGCTTAATGAATCAGAGGAGGAAAATGGTTTTTCTACAAAAATGTAAAAATTTCCTTACCCCACATCACACATGAAAGGTAAGTTCCAGGTGAATTAAAGATATGAGTACAAAAAGCCAAAATTCTGAAAGATTAAAAGGAAAATATTGTGATGGTGCGTGCCTGTAACCTGAAAACTCGGAGGCTGAGGCGGGGGCGTTGCCAAGAGTTCGAGGTCAGCCTGGACTACGAAGTGAAACCCTGTCTCAAAAAACAAAACAAATAGGAAAATACTTGTACCAGGTTTTGCCAAAGAAACAGAATAAATGGACAAATATATATGTAGGGGCTGGGGATATAGCTCAGCGGCACAAGTGCCTGCCTGGCAAGCACAAGGTCCTGAGTTTGATTCGCAGTACCTAAAAAATAAATATATATGTAACTTTATTTATTATAGGAATTGTTTCATCTAATTATGAAGGCCTAGAAGTTCCAGATCTGCCATCTGGAGAATAGAAATTTAGTTTCTTGAAGCTCTGAACCACTATGCCAGAGTTGAAGCGGTACGCGTGCGTGCGTGCGTGCGTGTGCGTGCGTGCGTGTTTGTGTGTGTAGCATCCCTCACCTCTCTTGTCCCATCCCCTCGCTCCCTGCGAGTGATCATTTTCATTCGACTTTCCAGGGCTTATCTATATTAGAAAAGTAGCATAGATGCCCTGTCCTTTTCCAGCCCCAGTCAGCGGCCCTGGGACCGAGTGCTGGGACGACAGGTGTGTACCACCTGCCCTGGCTCTCTTCTTCTTTCTTTAATTGTAGCAAAGTTTTATTAAAAGTTGGAAAAGAAAGCGCCTGCCTAGCAAGCGCAGGGCCCTGAGTTCGACCCCCAGTACCGCCAAAAAAAAAAAAAAAAAAAAAGTTGGAAAAGACACAGGCTCTGCAGAGTGAGTTTGGGCCGCTAAAAGTGTATGAACAGGTTCACTGTGCAGGGTGAAAGAGACCACAGTGGCCTCTTTTACATTTCTTACTATAACAAATAGTGCCCCAAAGAATGACCTTGTGTAAAAGTAACTTTTCATGCTTGCACAATGTGCCTGACCTTGCCCACCCCCGAGCGTGTTTTTGTTGTTTGCTTGTTCGCTGGGGCTGGGGATTGAACCGAGGGCCGTGCACATGCTAAGCACGTGTTCTGCCCTCAAGCTGCACTCCAGGCCTCACTGCCAGCTGCAGCAGTTACGCACCCTGTTCTTCCTGCTCTGAATTCTTTCTGCCGCATGTGCATCATGCTCTGTGACCTTTGGCCTCTGTCTCCCTTGCTGTGAGCTTGAGGTCTGAGCATGGCATCTGCAGGGTTAGACTGCGCTTTCCCAGGGGTCTGACCTGACGCGTCTGCCTCCTGGACGGGTCTGATTATTTTCTTATGGTGTCATTGCTTACTTTGTTCCCTTATGCCTTGTATTTCGTTCCCCCTCTTCCTTGCTTGCTTGTGGATTTTGTTCATGCACTATGTTCTCTGTCAGTTTATGTTGGTCTCCATCCCCTGAGAGGTTTTCTGCTAGTGTCACTGTTCCAGGCTGGTGGGAGTCCATGCTGATGACTGTTGAGTCTTACCCTGTCCTCACAGGTCCCCTGATCAGTCAGTACAGCCCCTTCCCTAAGAAGGTGCTTCCCACTTCCTGCCTGGCGGGCGTACACCTAGAAGCCAGTCGGGAAGGAGTTCAGGGAATCTCAGCATTCATCACCTGAACATCTGCTGGTCTTCAGGGCAGAGGCCGCTCCTCTCTCCAGGCAATAAACATCTAGTGTTCCGCCTGGGTAGAGGAGCGATTGTCACCCAGGAGAGGAGGTCAGAGGTCAAGTAGCTCCTGGAACAGCCTTTCCACTGGCTCTTGGCTGTACCTGTCTTGCTGCCAATTCCTGCTCCTTGGGATGCTCTGTGGAAGGGAGGGAGAGCTGTTTATTTTTTCCCACCTGCTGGCTTAACATTGGGCTTCCTTGGTGTTGCGTAAGTCACTTGTCACCTCTCCATCTGTTTCCCAGTTTCCAGCGTCTCTGTCCTGGTGGGCTTCTGTTCTTCACATACCTCTTCACTGGTGCTTAGGAGGTGTTTGGGAAAGGAGCAGGACTAATTCTCCACAACAGGATGCTATTTGGCTTGAGAAAGACTTGCTCCAGCGGCAGGAAGGCCCTGAGCATTGAGAGGAGCAGTGCCCGGGCTGACCTGCTCCTCAGATGCTGAATGGATCTTGAGCTTCTGGAGAGGAGCGTGTGGCCTGAGCTGAAGGGTCTGAGGAGAGAAAGGGAGTGGATGGAAAGTTCCCTGTGGGAGGGGCTGTGAGGAGCCGGGTATTCATGCACGCATGCATCCATCTACTGTGCAAGAGATCAAACACATGGGTGCTCTGCCACTGGGCCATGGCCCTCCTTAAATTTGATACAGGTTCTCAGGTTGTCCAGGTGAGATGGAACCTGCAGGCCTCCTGCCCCAGCATCCCAAAGTGTTAGGATCACGGTTGTGCACCACCGTGTCCTGCTTTTCCTTTGTAGTTGCTTTTAGCTGAGCACAGTATTACCTGGGACAGACAGCACATTTCTCAGTTCACCTTGTAGCAAATCATGGTCATGTGACCCAGTTCTGGTCAGTGAGACACTGTATAACCAGAAGTGATAAATACAAGCAGAAGTGTTGTCAGAATTCCAGAAAGGCTAGGGCTAGGGCTATAGCTCGTCTGCGTCTGTAGCATTTAGCAGCATTTCCTTCGGCATGGGCTTGACTGGACTTCATCTCAACTGAACCCATGACGTGGTTCTTTAACCAGTTTCAGATGCTCTTTTGTTATAAATAAAGAGATCCCCATAGATCTGTGGAAGAGAAAATGAGAGGCTAAATTTTAATAAGAAGAGCCTTTGGCACTGCAAGTCCGTCTTTATTGATTAAATTAATCAAAAGTAAGAGATGCAAAATGTTAAAAGAAAAGAAAAGAGAGAGATGCATGTGCTAGACATCCAGTCTCTTGATTAATGCGGAGACTGGGAGAACAGCTTTCCCAGGGGGCTGCAGAGGGACGCTTGGCCTGTTCCTGCTGCCACCTTATCTCATAAGTTTCAATCTTTGGTCCCCACGCTGATTGCAAATAAGGCAATTTTAAGGCCATTGTTGCAAGCTAGCAGGTGCTGGAAGCAGAGTGTGAGGTCATGCTAATTAGCTTTGAGTTATGAGGACTATCCAGGTGATTCAGTTTGTGCTGCATCCTCAGGCAGCTCTTAGAGACTTGTCTCCCGGCCACAGCAGAGATGGAAGTGCGTGGGGCTCTGCAAGGAGGGCACAGCCTGCCTGTGGGAAGCTATCATCTCAGAGGTGCTCTTCTGCTCCGATTTCCCCCTCATTCTTAATAAGGCCCCAATGCATAATGAGGCAAATGGGCCCAGTGTTTGGAATACAAATCTGGCCTCCACAGCCACATCTTGGCAGAGCTGCCTGGGAGGAAAATAGCCCTAGCAGCCGTCACCAGAGCAGTCCTTCCCTGAGATTCCCCGGAGAACCTGTGAGCTCAGCCCCAGCACGGCCCCCACGGTGAGGGGACTGGGGGACATGCTAAGCCAAAGCTGGACCGCTTGGAGGGACAGACAGGTGTGGGGCGCAGTCCAAATTGATTCCTCGGGAGAATGAAAATGTAAGGGAATTAATCACGGCTCGAGACAGATTTGGAGTTTGCAAGCGAACTCAGCCTCCACATGCTGGCCTGAGGATTTCTGTAATAGCTCATCAAGTATTTGGTAAGTTTTGAGTCACCTAAGAGAAACAGGCCTTGCTAAGGAAAGAACAAAGACTTTCAGTCTGACAGTTCTGAGGAAGGCGAGGAGCCGCTCTGCCAGATCAAAACGGCCTTATTCAGAGGAGGGTGATAAACAACCCAGCAACCCTTTCTTCCTGGCTTTTATTTTTTTCCTTTAGATCATGCGTGTGTTTCATGATTTCTCATCCTTTCATTCACTCTGCCCCCGAGGATCGGGTCGTGGAGCAATTGGGTACATCCCAGAACAGAATATTAAAAGCACCATCCTTGTTCCACGTTATGGAGAAAACGTCGTAGAGCCAGGGAAAATGAAGCAAATCATTCACCTAGGACGGCTCAGAATAGATCATTCTGCGGTTCTCATCCACCATTCATAAGTGAATCCAGAGCTTTTCTAAAGGAGCTTAAAAGATTTTTTTCGTAATCCATTTTCCCCCTACAGCTTTGGAAATATGACTTTAATTTAATGATTACAGGAGATGAGCAAAAGGAGGAACTAAACAGGATAATATCAGCTTGCTTTGTAATGAAAGACCAAATTTTCCAAATATAGAGCAAAATCCAATTGTCCTGCTATTGTTTATAAATGTTCCCTGTGTGATATTTGCATGACAGAACCAATCGGGATACACATGCCTCCTTTCACATTTAAAGAGCTTTCTCCTTGGCGTTTACAAAGTTTGGGGAGGTAAACCACAAGCCACTTTCTCTAAATCGCCCTCCTGTCTCCTACAACAGTAAACTTTGTTTTCCCTCTTATATCAGGAATCGAACTCAGGACCTCGCACTTGCCAGGCAGGTGCCTGTGTGGCTAAGCTATATCCCCGGCCTTGTACAACAGTAAACTTTGCTGATGAAACAAATACAGGCTGGAATAAGTCAAACTCCAAAACAGTAAACAAAACCACTGGTTAGCAGAGCATTCAAAACACCAGGGTCTTTCCAGCAGTTGATAACAAATAAGATTTAAAAAGTGGTGCCACACAAAATAATGTGTGGTGTCCTAGATTCTAAAACAGTAAAAGGACCTTCATGGGAAAAACTAGTGAAATGCCAAAGAGTCTGGGGTTTAGTTCATAGTAATGTGCCCATTGTAATTTCCTTGTTTTGACAAATGTACCATGGTTGGGTCACCTATCAACATTGGAATGAACCGGGTGATGAGTGTACAGAAATTCTCTGTTCTGTCATTGCAACTTTTCTGTAGATACAAATTTATTCCCAAATACTGTTTTTTAAAAAAGATTTTTAAAGTGAGGTTGCATTTCCATTTGTTGCTGGTGGGCCTGTAGATGGATGTAAGAATCCTGACACCACTTGTTAGAAGTTTTAGAAGTATGTGTGCTCTTTGACCCTTCATTTCATTTCCAGGAATTTGTGTGCAGGAAATAGTGAAGTGTGTTCATCTCAGCATGCCCAGGAACGGGAAAAGTGGACAACAAACCATAATGGTAATGCCAGGTTCTATAGGAAGAGCGGTATAGTCATGCCGAAGAACTTAAAAAGTTATGGAAAGTGATGTTGGAGAGGTAAATTGATGATGTGGACAGACTGCCAAATATATACTGTCAAGTGGAAAACAGCAAGTTACAAAGTAATTGGTGTGCGTTGAACTCATTTAAAAGCAATCTATGTGCTTAGGAGATTGGAAGAAGATATACCAACATATAAGTGGTGGCTTTCTCTGGGTGTGTGGGTGTTGTGGTCTGAACTGCATCCCTAAATTTCCATGGTGAAGCCCTACCTCACAAGTGTAAGTTACCTGAGGCCATAGCGGTCCTAATCCCATAGGATCGGTGGCCTAGAAAAGGAAGGAGGTGGTACCTGTCTCTTATGTTCATGAACCAAGGAGAAGGCACGTGAAGGTGCAGCGAGGGGTCGCCCTCTGAAAGCCAGGAGGAGGCCTGACCAGGCCCAGCCAGGTTGGCTCCTGCTTTTGGACTTCACAGCCTCAGAATTGTGAGAACGTGCATGGCTGTGGTGTGAGCCGCCGTGTCTGCAGTATTTTGCTGTGGCAGCTCAAGCTGACCATGCCGGTGAGTATTTTAAATGCCTTTGTTTTTACTCTCCTGTTTTCCTGCAGTGAATACAGTTGCTTGATCATTTTGTTTTGATTTTAGTTTGCATTACCGCATGCTCGCCGTGTAGAAAGACCACACTTACGGGGCAGTCGGTACATGTATGGCACGGGTCTTCGTTTTTTGCCCTCCCCTTCCCTTCCCGTCTCCAGCCTCCCTCCACCTTTGGTCCCCTTCAAGTTTGTGAGATCTCTGTCCCCCTGTTTCCCATTATCTATAATTTGTTTTCCCACTTAATTTCTTTATACTCTGGGTTCTCATATAAGAGAAAATGTGATACTGAAGCTTGTGTTTCTGATTTATTTCCCTTAACATTATGGTCCTCTGATGCTTATGTTTTCCTTCAAAAGACTCAAGTTTATCCTTCTTTACAGCAGAGTAGTACTCCACTGTGTAAATGCCACATTTTCTTCATCCACTCCTCTGTTGATGGGCATATAGGCTGCTCCCAAGACTTTGCTGTTACGAGTTATGCTGCTATAAACACGGGTGTGCATAGATCACTGTAACACGATGTCTTCAACTCTTTTGGGGAAGAGCTGGGTCAAATAGAATTTTTAGTTTTAGTGTGTTGAGGAACCTCCACAGTGATCTCCACAGTGAGTTTTACTAGTTTATGTTCCCACCAATAAGGTAGAGGGGTTTCTTTTTCCTCACAGCCTCACCAACATTTGTTATCATTTGTGCTTTAAATAAATGTAAATATGTTATCTTTAGAGCCTTTTCCTCACCCTGCTGCCTGGCTCCTTATTCCTTCGTGCTCAGGGAGGGTGGCGACCCCTACATCCCTGGCATTGCCACAGTTTGTAGGTCTGTTTGTTCAGCGACTGCTAGTGCAGGCCATGCGTCTGTATATCTGTATACATTAACTTAGCTAACAGCCACGAACAGTGAGCTAGACAGGCAGTACAGCTCCTTAGGGGTGAGGAGAAGGGCATCACGCACTGGCGCGGTAGAGCCGGGACCAGGAGCCAGGCCTCTCGCCTCCAAGGCCAGCACCGCCTTTGCTATCACTGCTGCCTCTCCAGCCCTTTCTCCCCAGGCGTCCTGGGCCATCTTGTGAGTAGGATTCAGAGATCTGACTCAGTCCTCCAAGAGTCGCACCGCAGGCAAATTCTGGTCCTCATAAATTTCATATTGGAAATAGAAATATGTTACATTCTCCCACGTTCATGCCAACCGTGAGCTATTCCTGGGCCATGTGTTTTCTGGAGCCCCAAAGGCTGTGTAGGCTTTGACTGAGTCTTGAGCAGCCAGTCTTGATTTATTTCTGTGCATCCACCTGGCTGCAAGGCAAAGCCTGGACCCGGGGCCAGCAAGAAGGTGGTGATTTTGAAAATGGCTCTGCCAGAGCTGCAGCTGCCAGGATCTGTCAGGGTTGGGATCCAGCTTCCGACTTATCTATTTATGTATTTGTTCGGCATTGGCAAGTCTGAGCTTGGATAAACATCTTTAAATCCTCTTTGGGAGTTTGCCGGTTTTGCATTAGTGAATGAGAGCATTTGCAGAGATCAGCACTGTTTGCTAGATTTCATAATGTTCAAGGATTAAGTAAAAATGAAGGTGACTAAATGGAAGAACCAGGAAGAGCTTGTATTGGCATGGGGGTTGCTACTGTTCTCTTTAGCTATGGAACTTAGAACATAATCAACTTACTTATGAAGTAGGGAAACAAAAAGAGTATTGTATTCTATGTGCACTCAACAGATGTGTACCGGTGCTGGAAAGGTGCGAGGCATCATGCCAAACTTGAGGGGAAGCCATGCTGAACACGAGGATAATATCTGCTGTCGAGGTGAGGACCGTCCTCAGGGGAGACAGATATGTGCTCTCATCATCTGGTTATTCAAGGCGCTCGGGTGTGGGGAAGTGTGAGGGGGGTATTTAGATTATCATAATCGCTGGAGGCCATCTGCACTAGAGCAGAGGCGGTGAGCATGGTGTCTCAGTGGGGCCAGCACACGGGTCAGAGTCAGGACTAACCCAGACCTGTGAACTCTCAGCTCTGCTTCCCCTGAGCTCTCCCTCCAGGGGTCTGGGCCAGGCCCTCTCTTCCGACAGCACCCCTCATACTTGCAAGACAGAAGGGCCTCAGTAAGGTAGGGAGGAGGGGTTCAAGAACTATCTGATAAAGGCTTCCCTGCTCCCAAACTCCCAGTCACCCACTCTGCCTGCTGGGTTACAGCCAGGAGCAGACTTTTTGGTGTGGCTTCCCCTAGGGGCCCACCCTGAAGATACAACCGTCTCTCCGTGCTTTTCTCCACCTTCCCTCTTGGCTTTCCTCTATGGGAGAGCAGGTGATGCCTCCCTCTCAAACACGAAGGGAAATGCTTGAACTGAAGACAGTTAAAGAGAATCAGATGCAGGAAAGCTCTCTGCCCTCCATTTACTTAAAAGCAGAACATGGATTTACAGAGACAAAAGCATCCTGCCCACTTCTTTGCCAGGGAGAGCAAAGTCCAGCCATGGAGGATGCTTTGGACTGTCATTTTCCGAGACATGGTACCAGAGGAATCTACACGAACAAGTCTTACTAACTCAACTTTATCCACCATTTGTCGGCCTTCCCCACGCTGCCACTGCCTGTAGGGACTCAGTGTCTTTTTTCCTTTGTTTAGTGATTTCTCTAAAAATTTACTGATCTCTGTTGAAAATGCTGCCTATACTGGCATTCAAAGCCACCTCTCTGGGAGCTACTCATTCCCTTAGTGTCTCCTGTGTGTGTGAAATAGACCTGTTAACAAGCTTCTGTTTGTTTTTCTCTTGCTGATTTGTCTTTTGTTACAGGAGTTCCGTCCAGTTAGGAAGCACAGGAGTTACTCTGCTTTGACACCTTGAAACTACCCTGTACTTGGTTGGTGCCATGACTTCTGCATCGTCTTCCCACATCACCATCTTTTCCTTGCCAGAACTGTGTGTGACTCAGTCCAGCACAGATGCTGCAGGCTACGTCCTCCTGGGGTCCCTGCCTTTGGAAGGGCTCCCTCTGGTGTCTCTGGTGCTTGGCTTGGCCTCCGGTCAGTCTCTGCGGCTGTGCATTCCTCGACAGTAAGGACTGTGTCTTCTGCCGGCGTCTCAGAGGCAGCACTTGTGTCATTCATTCTGGCATCCTCAGGGCCACCTTCAGCCTTAGTACAACCTGGGTGATGATAAATATCCTTACTGGGATTAAATTTCCTCCCTCCTACTGTTTGATGCTTAGTAAGTGGCCAACAAATCTTTGTTGGGTTGATTTGAGGAAGGGGCGAGGTGAGGTCAGCACTGGGGAGGTGTTTGTTCCCCAATTATTTACAAGAAATAGTGGAGGCCTGAGGTTACAAGTGACAGCAGGCAGCCCAGCTGATGGCGCATGTGTCCCAGCTTCCTGGGAGGGGCAGCACCCTCTTTTAACAGCCACACTCCTCGAACTGGCCTGGCTGGCACCCTGCAGGGCCGGGCAGCGCAGTAGGGAAGAGAGGCAGGCTCGGAGAGGAGAGGCAGCGGCTGCGGTCAGTTCTGGGAGGGAAGTGAGCATATTGGCTTGAATGTTACAACACACTCCCTGCTGTTCCAGCATTTCCTCTCATCAGGTCAGTAATTGAATCTTTAATGCTGTGTTATAATTTAGACAGCACCATTCACCTGAGCGATTGTGAGGTTTAATGACCAGCAAGCTGATGGCTTGGGAGGTTGCTCTAATAACTTTGTTTTTGCAAATGAAAGAAAATGGCCCTAAAGAACAAGGTCTTTCTTTGACAGTGGCACAGTGGGTTCATAATCAAACCAGGACCAAAGCTTCAGCCTTGACTCCTGCTTATAGCCAACCCACACACTCCTCCATTCTGGAGGGCTAAAGGCTGCTGTCCAGACATTCAGAAATGAGGGACTGCTGCGGTGGACTCTGTGCCAGAGTCTCAGGCTCTGCCCTTCCCACAGGCTACCTCCAGAGAGGCCCAGAGAAGTGAAGGGCGAGGAGGACAGAGGACTGACCACTCCCTGTGCAGCCAGGTACCAGGTGTCAGGTGCCAGGTGTAGGCCTAAAAACACATCGGGTGGCCCCTGTGTTCATGCAGAAGCATCTGTCCACACACCCAGCCCTTTATCGATTTCCTCCTCATACCGTCAACATAGCCAGCCAGGATTCTTCGTCTGTGAAACCAAGGGGAGTAAAACAAGCCTTCACGGTTCCAGGCTGCATTCATCGGACCCACTGGCTGCTGGTAGAGAAAACTTACATCACTAAGGCAGGGCGCAGTGGTGCATGCCTGCAATCCCAGGTCCTTGGGAGACTCAGACAGGGAGAGTGCACTTTCAGGCTGGCCTGGGAAAATCAGCAAGACCCTGTGTGGCACAGTAGTATCAGCCTCAGTAGGGCTGAAAAAGAAGGAGGAGAGGGACAGAGACAGACAGAGAGAAGCAGACGACGAAGAGGGAGGAGGAAGAAAGAGAGAGGTGAAAGACATAAAGACTGCAGACCAGGAAAGGGCTTGAGGCCCAGGAGCAGCGGGGGGAGTGACTTCCAGTCTTCCTTCTGTAAAGACATAGTGGTAATGACAGGCCCGTTGACTGGCTTTTCAACGTGCCCCTTGATCTTCAGGCTAAACTGGTCTCTTCTCTAACAAAGCGCGTCATGGACCAGCTGCATGTCACAGAGCTGTTGGAAAAGTGTTCCTACATCATTGTATTTTCTGAACACTACAGCGCATCCCACCACCGAGGGTGTGCATGTGGAACAAACAGAAGCCTGACGTCCTTTGGGTTCTGTTTCAGGCCATTAACTTAATGGTTGTTGGAAGCTCTGAGGAGGACAAGACTTGTCCTGTTATGTAAAAATATTCATCTGCCTGAAGAAAATGTGTGCTCTCGTTCCAAGTAATGGTCACTTAAAGTAAGACATGTTTATTTTCCCTTCTGACAATTGTGAATACTATTTAGTCCTTTTGGATAAATGGTAACCGCCCCGAGGAGCTCCAAGAACTGCGGGATTTGCTTTCTTCCTGATCAGAGTGGATTTTATGATCATTTAGCACAGGTTGAAGACTGGTGCTGGGCCGTCACTGCTGAGAAGATAATTAGGAGAGAATGTCAGTGGCAGAGAAAGTTGTCAGAGCTGAGTGGTCTCCTGCTGCACTCAGAGAACTCAGAGTGGGGATAAAGCTGGGAGAATCCTTAGTGGAGAGAAACTGTGGAGCAAGAGCCAACCCTTCCTCTGCTGCTCAGCAGACGAGCACCTTGTAACAATATTCTGCCAATGCGAAGCTACCAAACGCTGATCTCCCTCCCCGTCCGATTCCCCTACCTGGAGACCAGGCTGACGAGGCATGCTGCCAGTGATTGCCAGCACATTGAAGATAAGCTCACTGAATTGAACTCCCTGAGGTGGCAACTGATTTTGTGCCAAGGCTGGTAAATATTTTGCGCTTGGTGCTCATGCTGTGAGAATAAGAACAGGAGGTTGGTTAGTTTTGTGAGACAGGCTGTGTATCTGAAGGATGGTGGCGAGTCAGGGAACAGCCGCCAGACACCCCAGGTCAACCGTGGGTCCACTTTTATCATTTGCCCTGTCGCCCTCTTTGCCAGGACCAGCTGTGTGATGGCCCAGTGTCTACATGGTAGTGACAGTCTAGATGTGAGTTTAGCTTTGCCAAAGTAAACAAAAATGCAGCCCTTTGTTCCATGGTGTGTGACAAGCAGCACAGCCTTCTGGGGCAGGAGTGTGTGTGATGCTTATATATGGAAATACTGTATCATTCAAGGTTTTATACAGAATTCGATAGCATGTATTTCTGAACTGTCAGTCACTGCAGGTCTGCCAGGAGGCAGTGGGCTATGGCTTGAGCTTCCCTTGGGTAGGGACCATTCCCACCGTCTTCCTTTTTCTATCTGTTTCCTTCTCACCACTTATTTGTTCTGTTTCAGAGCTGATAAGACAACATTCCAGGCATTATGCATTTTATTTCTCCCAGGAAAAATAATTCATGTTTAATTTCTCACTGAGGGAGGGAGCACCAAGATGGTGGCGTGGTACGCAGCAGAGAAAGAGCCTGTCTGGGAGTCACCATCCAGATGCTGGAATATAGCAACCTGAGGAACACAAGGAAGGAAGTGGGTGCTCTGGACCCAGGAAGGATCTGAAGCATGAATTGAAGCCCACAGAGAGTGAAGACAGAAACTTCAACAAAGAAGGAGGTGGCAGGCAGCGCCTTCTGCCTGAGACGGGACTCACTGTGCGAGAGAAGTGGTTCAAACCAGCTGACATTCGGTGACTGCTGGTGACCCCAGAGGCCTTCCAGAGACACACGACAGTGGAGGGGAGCCGCGGACATGAAGGACTGCACTAGCTGAGGGTGAGTGCTGAGGGCTTGGTTATCTCCCAGGAGAGATCGATTGGCTGGGAGCCATCTTGGAGAGGGGCTGGCTGAGATCAGAATTCAGAGCACCTGCTGGCCCCATCTAGTGGTGCCCAGCTGGGCTCGGGCCCACAGAAAGTGGATGCACTGATGGTTGCAGGCCAAATGATTCTGGTCTCTGCCAGAAGGTACAGACTTGCTGAGATTATCCCCTACCCCACCAAAAAGCTACTGCTGGCTTGCTGGGATAAATTAACATGGATCAGGACTCTGTCTGCATGTGTTGTCTACCAGTGACAGCAGAGATCTTA
>PVLD010030227.1:0-17109 GCA_004027595.1 Dinomys branickii
ACATATTAACAAACAGACACCAATTAGCATAAAAAATAGTACAATCACAACTAATCTATAGACAAGGTGACATGGTCTCAACAGTGGTTATTGCTTTATCCATTGATATCTTTGAAGTGTAAATATATGAACCCATATACAGACATGCAAAATTAGTCAGACAATTAATCCTCTCAACAACAGAAAAAACACAAAAACCAAAAATCCAAAGACAAAAAACAAAACAGGTAAACAACAACAATAACAACAACAAAAAAACCCACCAATAGTTGCTGCTTTGCATATTGATATCTTTGAAGTGTGTGTTCAGGATAACACATACAGACATACAAGATTGATCAAATAACCCATCATCGATTATTACTTAGCATTAAGTGATATAATACAATAGTAGAACCATGTTAGCAGGAGGGTGTTATTTAATTTTCATGTGTTTATGGAGTCTTTGTGATTTCTTTTGTCATTAATTTCCAATTTCATTTCACTATGGTCTGATAGTATTCATGGGATAATTTCAATTCATTTGCATTTACTTAAGCATGTTCTATGTGGTAGCATATGGTCTATTTTAGAGAATGTCTCATGTGCAGCTGAGAAGAATGTGTATTCTGATGCTGGTGTATGCAATACTCTGTAAGGTCTACTAAGTCCATTTGTTCACAAGTTTGGTTAAGTTCTGTTATTTCTTTGCTGATTTTTTGTCTAGTTGATCTTTACAATGGTGTGTTAAAGTCTCCTGTTATGATTGTGTTGCTGCTTATTTCATTTTTCATGTCTGCTAAAATTTGTCTTATATAGTTGGGTACTCCTGTATTTGGTGCATAGATGTTTATGATTGTTATCTCTTCCTCTTGAAGTTTTCCCCTCACAAGTATGTAGTGACTTTCTTTATCTCTTTTGATTGTTCTTGGTTTGAAGTTCATGTTGTCTGCAAAGAAAATAGCTTCACCCACTCTTTTCTGAGTTCCTGTCCCATGAAGTATTGTTTTCCATCCTTTGATTTTTCAGTCTATGAATTTCCTTTTCAGTTAAATGTGTTTCTTTTATATAGCATATAGTTGGATTTTGTTTCTTGATCCACTCTGCCGGTCTACTTCTTTTGATTGGTGCATTGAGACCATTTACACTGATGGTTATAACTTATATGTATTGGCTTATCTTTGTCTTGTTATTTTCCTGCTGTTGGATCCTCCTTTTTCCCTCTTTTTAATTGCTTGCTCTGCTTGGTGGTTCGTTTCTGTTGTTCTCGAAGTTGCAGTCTGTTTTTAGCTCTTTTTAGAATATCTTTTAGTGCTCTTTGTTGGATTGGTTTGGCACTCATGAATTTCTTCAGTTGTTCTTTATCATGGAGATATTTTATATCTCCATTAAATTTGAAGTGTAGTTTTGCAGGATACATCAATCTGGTCTGGAAATTGTTTTCTTTCAGGACCTGAAATACTTCACTCTAAGCTCCTCTTGACTTGATGGTTTGTGTTGAGAAATCTGCCATGGTTCTGATAAGCTTCCCTTTATAGATGATCTGTTTCTTTTCTCCAATATTTTTTAATATTCTGATCTTTTATTGAGTTTCTGGCATCTTGATCACTATATGTCTGTGTGTAGATTTGTTTTGGTTATGGTTAATTGGAGATCTATATGCTTCATTTATGTATGTCTGATTCTTTTTCCACGCCTGGGAAATTTTCTACTATTATTTCTGCAAATAGTCTTTTTATGTCCTTTGTATTGACCTTTGCTATTCGGTTGATACCTATTAGTCTTACATTTTTTTCTTTGCCTTGTTTTGCAGTTGCTGGATTATTATTTCCTGGTTCCTTGTTATTTTTAAAAGATCCTTCCTTTCATGTTTGTTAGTAGCAATGCTGTCTTTAGGTCTGAAAGTTTATCTTCAGCTTCATTCAGGTTGTTTTGCCTGCTTTCAATGGAATTTTTAATATGTTTAAATCTGTTTCATGCATTCTAGTTCTTTTCTGTATTGCTCACTCACAGTTTTCATGAATTTTCTATGCTCCTCTATTTTCTTATCAATGTCTCCTTTGGATATAGTGAATAATTTTTTCACTATTGTCATTTCTTTTTTTACCTGAGAGATTATTTCTGATCTAATGTATTCTATGGCCTGATGGAGCTGTTCCTTTACTTCAGTTGCTATCATTTCAGAAATTTCAGGTGTATCACTTCTAGGCTCTTCTGTGTTGATGTTTCCTGGACTTGTTCTGGGTGGTGTAGACGTCTGAGATTGCATTTTGCTCCTTTGTTTCATCATTTTTAAAGACCCAGAGGTTCCCTGGAGCTCAGCTTCACTCTCACAATTGAGTGGGGATGGCAGGGCAAAGATCTGAAGATCTCCAGTGCTGAGTATGGCTCCTGTGCTGATGTATGGTGGAAAGGTGCGGTCCTAGATCCTCATAAAACTTTCTTGCATTCAGTTTGCTCCCAGGCCAGTGGGAGGAGGTTCAGGGGAGGCTCACTAGAGTTCCTGAAGCTGTCTGGGATTCAGCCCAGGTTCCACAAGGGCGTGGGGGGGATACAGGTCATGGTCACCAAGGCTTCAGTTGTTTCCCAGGACCCAGCCCTGTTTCTACACCAGCAGGGAAGGAGGTGTGAGGATGGAGTCCTTGAGGCCACTGACTCTGTCTAGGTTTGAGCTGGGCTTCGACAGGGTGCAGGTCATGCTGGGAGTGACCACTGAGGCCCTAGAAGCTGACTGGTGCTCCCCCTCCCTCACACACTAGTGGGGGAGGTGCAGGGGCAGCTCACTGGGGTTCCTGAAGATGTCTGGGGTTCAAGCCAGCACTTACAGGCTCACTAGGGGTGCAGGGAGTGGCCACTGAGGTCCCATAAGGTGTTCAGGGCTCCACCTGCATCATATGCTGGTGAAGGAGGCATCAGGGTCACTCACCAGGGTTCTTTGCTATTGATTTTTCTGTGTTGACTTTGTATCCAGTTGTGTAACTGAATTTGGTTATTAAATCTAGAAGTCTTTTGGTGGAGTTTTTGGGGTCTTCTGTGTAGAGTACCATGTCATTGGCAAATAATAATTTAACTTCTTCCTTTCATATCCTTATTCATTTTATTTCTTTCTCTTGTCTAATTGCTCTGGTTAATGTTTCTAGGACTATATTGAATAGGAGTGGTGACTGTGAACATTCTTGTTTCTGATTTTAGAGTAAAACTTTTCAGTTTTTGTCCATTGGGTATGATGTTTGCTGTTGGTGTATCATAGATGGCTTTTATTATTTGAGGCAAAGACCATGTATTCTGATTTTCTATAGGGTTTTTTTTTTATCATGAATGTGTGTTGGAAAAGGCTTTTTTCAAAAGCTTTTTCTGTGTTTATTGAGATGGTCATGTGATTTTTGTCCTTGGCTCTGTTGATATGGTGTATTATATGTATTGATTGGCATATGTTTGACTATCCCTAGATGCCTGGGATGAATACCTATTGGTCATGGTATATAATTTTGTTGATGATTTGCTGCATTCTGTTTGCTAGTATCTTATTGAGGACTTTTGCATCTATGTTCATCAGGGAGATTGGTCTGTAGTTTTCTTATATTTGGGTCTTTCTCTGGTTTTAATATTTGGGTAATACTTGCCTCCACAAATGAGTTAGGAAATATTGCTTTCCTTTCAATTTCATTAAAGAATTTGAGAAGAATTGGCATTAAATTTTTTCTAAATTTCTTGTAGAATTCAGCTGTGAATGCATCAAGACTTGGGCTTTTCTTTATTGGTAAGTTTTTAATTATGTTTTCCTTTTCATCAGCTTTGGTAATTCATATATCTAGGAATCTGCCCGTTTCTTCTGTGTTTTCCGTCCTACTTGCATAAAGCTTTTTGAAGTAGGTATTGAAGATCTTCTGAATTTCCACAGGATCTCTAGTGATTTCATCCTTTTCATTCCTCATTGCATGAATGTGAGCTTTTTTTGATAAGATTGGTTAGGGGTTTATACGACTCTTTGATTCATTAATTCTTTGTATTGTTTTCTTAGTTTCAGTTGCATTAATATCTACTCTGACCCTTATAATATCCCACCTTGTGTGGACTTTGGGTTTGACGTGTTCTTTTTTTCCTAGTAGCTTGAAGTGCAGCATTATACAAACCACAGTGTTGCCTTCATTTGGTCACAAACACCAGAAATTTGTATAAATTTCACTCTTAAAACTGCTTTCATTGTGCCCCACAAGGAATGTTATTTTTTGTTAGAATTGGCATGAATAAGAGGCAAAACAAAGTAAAAAGAGCCTTTATTGTTGGCACAGGAAGGCTGCTGAGAGAACGAGATGCAAGAATCTTCTAAGAGAGGATGTTGGCAAACAAAGACTATAGGGCTAGGTTGGCAGTGGAGTTCGGGAGGCAGTCTGGGTGATGTGGCAGATGGTGATTGGGCAGAGGCAGAAAAAGGAAGCAAGAAATTGTAAAAAGGAAACAGGAAGTTGTAACCTGGCCAGGGGAGGAGGAAGACAGGGCTTAGCACATGGCTGCCATGGTGATTTGGTCAGAAATTTTGTATGGGCAGAAACACATACTTTTTATATCAGCTTTTGGGGAGCAGTGTTATTGTCTTGTGACTTTGTTTCTGCAGTTTGTGACCAAATGAAGTTAACACTGTGGTTTTATCATACCTTAACAAATCATCTTGCTAGGAGATGTTCACAGGTGGTTCACCTTATGAAAATATTTCACAATCATACCATAGAGCTTGATAGGGTTTTTTTTCCCCACTAGTGTGGATGAAAGATATCCTCTTTATTCTCTCATATCTTTTACACTCTAGTGTGAGTGTAAAAGAGAAAGCTGATGTTATTCATTGTGCAGGGAGTTAAAATGCGTCTGTAGGGCCAAGGCCTCCTTGCAATAACTAGTGGCTTCATCTTAGATAGACTGCTCCATACTTCTGAGGGAATACTCATCACTGGTTTCTGAGTCCAATCACATGTGCTAGCAGTGGAGCCCTAGGGCCTCATTTACAACCCAGGCTCACTTCCAATATGGCAACATCTAAGAGTTTAATTTCTATTTTTCTAGCCCTTGGTTGGACATCAAAGTAGTGAATTGGCAATGTTACCCCAACACTTACGCCAATTCTTTATTTAACTAATGCTGTCATTGTCCTCAGTGTATGACACTATCTCACGTGATGTTGATACACACAGTAGTAAATAAAAGATATCTTTACCTTTAAAATAAATATAAAACTATTAAAATAATATAACACCATGACATGACTTCCTTCCTTCTTTCTAACTTCTGTTTTCTATTTTTTAACCCCAGTTCAAGGCACCCACTATTTCCTAATGGCTTTTTTGGTCAGTATCTCTGTTCCTTTTTGTCTCTTTCTTCTTAGGCAATACAGGGAAATGCTCTTCCTAGAACTAAATATATTTATGTTTGTTACATTCTTGAGAAATTCATTTTAATGAATCAAAGAGTATATTTTAGAACATCCTACATGTCCTGCCCTCAGGAATAAAGGGTACATGTGGTCAAGTCCAGCTACACCCACTACTTGTAGAAACCTACAGAAGTAGAGACATAGAATGAAATGAAAATTTCATTTATTTATGCCACAGGTCAGAGTTTAAAAGTATTTATTTCTGATGGTTACTACTTATTTGTGCATTTACTTAACAAATAGAAGTTAAAGTAAGTGTAAGTGTGTTTATGTTTGTACCCTGAAATTTTTCCAATAAGCAGGTGGGTGATAAAATCATTATCATCAAAGGAACCTGGTGTCCAACTGTCAAGGCAAGGCACACGATGACAGAAATCAACTTCTGGAAAAGAGAATGGCTGAGGCAATGTAGGGCCACAATAACTGCAGAATATCAGTTTTACTTTTCCAGGTTCCTGGTATCTTCAGCATCTTTCAATCTTTCCTAAGTAATCCTGGTGAGGGGTGAAGGCAGTAATTAAAGACAGTGTCAGTGTGTACTGTGCCTTCACATGATTACTGAAAGATGACATTCTAGGTAGATGAATTACCAAAAGGTGCTCCCTTCTGAGTGCAGGGAGCACATGAAGACCATGACATACCAGCTTTCCTGTCCACTCCCATATGTCTGGTCAAACTTACCAGGCACACCATAATCCTTGTACCTTCAAAACTGTCTGCACATAGTAGGTTCCTAGTAAATTTGAACTGATCATTCATTTTGCTTCCTTTGTCCCTCAAGTTGTTAGTATCATTTGTCCCAACCCATCACCAATGAGTTGCTTATCAGCTAGAGCTGTTAAAGTTTGTTCAATCACTGATTCCCCAAGTTGGGGCAGCTTACAAAAGCCACTGGAGACTTCACTGCATTAAAACCCTGCTGGGAAAACATTGGGCCAACTTTTCCCACACTGTGGTTGCCCACTTTTCTCAACCACTGACTATCATAGCTCCTATCATAGCTGGGGTGCTCGGCTGCAGGACAACAGGAGAAACACACACCACAGTACTTGAAGTTATTTCTCTTGCCTACCCTGGTCCCTCATCCTTGAGTCACTCTTGTGTTTTCTGGCTCTCTAGACCTAGAAGAAATTTTTACTGATAATAAATCTCTGATTGACAATCTCCAAGTATCCTAGATAAATTCAAACAATCCCAAAACTTAGAGGAGATTTATAAACCCCAACAACACTGACTTTGTGGTCAGACATGTGTTTGAATATCAACTCTCCTGCTTCCTAGCTATGAGCCTTTAAGGCAGAGGTACCTCAATTTATTCACTGATAAAGAGAAGATAAAAATATCTATCTTAGAATGTTGAGAGAATAAAAAATGCTTTTAAAAGTGCCTAACACCGTGCTTGGTACACTGTGGATGTAGAAAAATGGTAGGAACTAATTTTATTAATGTAAGAACTGTTATGCTTATGATGACAGAGTTTTGTGGCACTGCAGCAACAGAAGAAAACAATTTGAGAGGAACTCAGAGGAGCACAGTGAGTCGATAAAAGTACTGAGGAGATGGGTTGGGTATTGTTTGCAACAAGAGGCACATGAGTGACTATGTAAAGACTAGAATTAGAAACCTTGTTTGAACAAAGAGTAAGAGGCCAGGCTGAGAGCTGTAGAGCTTCCATGTCAGACTGAGGAAAAATAACTGGAATGAAATGGAAAAGTATAGAGAGCACAGTGGTTTACTATCTGTCTGTTTATCTACTCCTCTTGACTTGAGAATTACACTATTTGGTCTCCATTAAGAGGAAACCCAGAAATTGACACAGCTCATCCTGACTTAAGAAAAGGTCTGGGATTACATCTCCAGTGGGCATATTCTGTTGATCTGAACCTGACTCTGCACATAACATTCTCAGCTCTACAGGGGCAATGATAATGATCTCATGGGGTTGTTACAAGTAACAGGAAAGAAGATATAACACAAGAGTGTGGAAATGTAGTCTGTATGTCTCAGGTGCAGATCACGGGTTGGTTTTCATTGTTTCCTCCATGATGTGATTTGCACTCAGGGAGCACAAAGACTAAGGGTAATTTCACCATCTTTGGCTTATGCAATCTAATTTTACAAATCTTAGTGTTGACCTTACACCCTCTGGAAATTTCTCCAGTTGAGAGTTTTATTTAGGTTTTAATATCTTGTGCTTCATGTTTGATAGAATAGAAATTGTTTCAGCTTAGCGGTCAAGACATTGCTAAACTTGCAAAAACCCTAACCTTGTTGGAACCGTCAGAGGAATGGGAAAAGTCAGCTAAAGGGATGATCTCATAGAAGTATCAAATAGAGTACTATTCACCAGAGCCTGCAAAGGGAGAACAGGGAAGAGGAACGGAGAGAGGTTGGTTAATAGGTACTGGGGTCCAGTCCAATAGGAGGGATGACCTCTAATGTTCTATAGTACAGTAAGTGGCTTTGGTTGACCACAATTGATTATTTGAAAGTAGCTGGCAGAGAAGATTTTGAATGTTGACAATACAAAGAAATAATGAACATCTAAAGTGATATGATAGATATAGCAGTTCCCCTGATCTGATCATTATACATTATGTACATGTATGGAAATGTTACACTGTACTCCATGAATATGCATAATTATTACATGCCAATTAAAAATAAATATACCTCTATTTTATAACATCACATATTAATCATTACCAAGAATAAGCTGGTACAGCAAAAGCGACAGCTTGATCAAACTGAGAATTGAGAAGGAAAGTAGACACTGGGTAGAGACAGATCAGGTAATTTTAAGGAGAACTTAAAATTAAATTCTCTAGGTAGAGGCAGATAAGGTAGTTTATTAAGGAGAACATGGTGATTGCCCAGTAGCTGGAGAAGATTTAAGGAAATTTTGTGTTATTTTAGAGTGGGAAGCACATATGCTTGTTTGATGATAGAATGACCCAATAGAAAGATAAAAATTAAGGGGTGGAAAGAACAGAGATACTCTAGAATCAAAGTCATTGTATAGGAAAGAGGAGGCTCCTCCTGCCCACTTTGTCTATGCAAGAATTTGTCTCATAAAGATAGGAACCAGAAAAGCATCACTTACAACAGGAAGAAAAGCAGAACATGTTGACATAGTATTAGAGTGACTGAGAAAGTTAAGAGTGAAGGATGCAGTTCTCCTATGATTGCCTCTGTGTAAGCAGGAAAAAGCTCAGCCATCATTTGAGAGTGAGGAGAGATGAGAATCTTTGGAGGTCTGAGGTTGAGTAATCACCGGGGAGTGGGAAGAAGGGTTTGGACTCAGAAACACAGTAGAGTTTCTGTACCACCGCATGGGACCAGTAGAGTGTGAGTCCACAAAGCTGTATGTGCCTGTGTATTTCCCATCACAATCTGTTGCTTACATGTAATCTTGAAGAAATGGTGATTTGGATTTATTCTGAGCTTAACTTTTTCCCTGGAGAGTTTAATTCAGGGAGAGCAGTTTTAACAATGAAGTAATAGTAACTTCAGGCTTTGAAATCTAAGCTGGGAAAGCATCAAAGTGAAAGATATGAAAGGAAGTGGGTGATGGACAGATTGATGAATTGGAGGCCAAGGGCAAATGAGAAACTGTTGGAGTAGAAACACAAGGTTGATTGCAGTAGAAGGCTAGGTAGTGGCAGTCAAGGAAGAGAGAACAGTTGAGCTGATGAGTTTGCAATGACATGGTACATTACTGAAGGATTCCACATAAAAGCCAATTAGAAGATAGGATTATAGAAGGGGAGGAACATCTGCATATGTTCCAAATATCTACTGTTACCTAACAATTTCAAGGCTTCATTGAAGCAATTTATTGTCTCTCCTAGTATTTCACAATTACTAGGCATATCTGGGCTGTTCGCTGCTGGAGTCTTCCCGGTGATTACATCCAGATGCTGGCTAAAGTCACACACCTTGCTGAGCCAAGATGGCTCACTCACAGGGCAGATGGTTGGTGCTGGCTGTTGGCTAGAGTTCAGTAAAGCTTTGAACCACAGTGCCAATATATGATCTTTCATGTAGCTTGGACTCCTCACATCACAGAGTTGGGTTCCAAAGGAAGAGCCCCAAGACTGAGGCCAAAAGCAGAAGCTACTGAGCCAGTTAAGGACTGCACCCCAAGCTGGCACAGTGTCCTTTATGTTACTCTGTTAATAAAACTGACATCAAGGTCCACACTGACTCAAATGAGTAGGGAGAAGAGATCCAACTCTTGATGGGGTTGGCAAGATAACACCGCTCAGGCACATGTAGAATGGGAGATGCGGTTGGAACCATTTTGGAAAGTAAAATCTGTCAGTGTAGATATTGAAATCAGGAAGCATAATGATAGGGCTAGAGTTGGAGGGAAAGAGTGTACACCAAGTGCTAATATAATGATTAATGAGAGAATTCAAAGGTCTATAGATATCTGCAACAAGGAAGAATAGAAGACAATAGGTTTGTTGACATGAGCGTCAAGAAGCTAAGTTTTAAGGAAGAAGAAAAGGACAGTGGTCAGAAAGTGGTAAGAGGGAATGTAAGGCTGCCTACCCCACTTTCAGGGCAAGTGATACAAGGGGAAACAAATTTCTACCAGTTGAGAGGGTTTCAGGAAAGAGATACTCTCAAGAGACAGCCAAGTCTCAGAGCAAGAAAACAGACTATGTTCAGACAAGACACAGAGTAGATGATGAATTTGCTGATAACAAGTAGAAAAGCATTGTGAAAGAATGTGAAGGAAATAGTCGCAAATTGGAAAGGGAAGAAACTAAGTCAAATTGAATGCATGGATTGTTAAGGAAATGAAATTAGGAGGTGACTTGAGGATCTTCTGGGTTTTTGCTCAGCAGGATGGAATGAAAGCATGTTGCTCTCTAGGACACATTGAAGCTACCTGTACTGGGCAAATGTCAAGGTATTCTTCAGGTAGCAAATACAGTGTGAAATCCTTGTTTACCTCCAGTACTCTGGCAATCACTGATCTATTCTCTGCTACCACAAATTAATTTGAAAATATTTGAGCTTTATATAAGTGGAATAATACCGTATATACACTTACGTTGTCTGACATCCTATACACAGGGTAATCATTTTGAAATTCATGCATGTTATTGAAGGTATCAATAGTTTGTTCTGTCACATAGTATGACTATGGCAGAGATTGTGTGCACATTCGAGTGTTAACAGATATGAGCTGTTTCTAGTTTCCAGCTATTACAAACAGAGCTGCTGTGAATACTAATGTATAAGATTTTTGAACATATGATCTCCTTTCTCTTCACAACCTATCCAGGAATGGGTAGGCAGAGTGGTATGGTAAGCATTATGTTTAACTTTTTAAAAAGCTTGCTAAATTATTTTCCAAAGTGAGTGTGCCATTTCACATTTCCACCATTGTCTATGAGGGTTGTAATTGCTCAACGTTATTATTAGGCTATCTAATGCTCTCTGTTTTTATTTAGGGGTATTTACAGCACTTACAGTTAATGTGATGGACACAGTTATATTTAAGAGTAGCATCTGGCTGTTTGTTTTTCTATTTATCCAATGTGATCATTGTTCTCATTTCCATCCTTTTATGCTTCCTTTTGTACTGAGTATATTTTACTACCTCATTTTATCTTCCTTGTCTTGCAATGTTTTCCATTGCTTGACTTTCACCTTATCGTGATCTTCATTTTAATGATGCTACATGGCTTTGTTTGTGGCATAAGAATCTCACAATAAGAGTACAAAAGGCTTCCATTCCCTTCCATCTTCTGGCCTATTGTTGTCATCTGTTTTCCTTATACATATATTAAAGCCCCTGAATTCTTTTTTTCATTGCTTTATAAGGATTTCAGCTTTTATTGCACATTCACTGTAAGCAACTGTTAAGTCTTCAAACTACAAGACTTAGTAAATATAATGTTAGTTTCAAGGACTGGTATATTCAAGAAATAAACTGTGTAAAAAGTTGTGTGTGGAAGCATACAATTTGGATAGCAGCAATTTGGATTAGAATAAGGTGACGCTGGAGAGTTTGGGTTGAGCACTTCAGCACAAGCAAACGTTCAGCAACTCCCTTAGCACTGAGATGGCTTTCAGCCGTCTTTTTACTTCAGCTGCCTCCAGTTCTATTTTTGTCTCTTTATATTTCAGCTCTCTCAGTGACCTTGCCTCTAGTTCACATTACTTCTGTTCACTACAACTTGAGGGTTTTTTTTTTTTGAAGAACACTTTATCAAAGCTATTTCAAAAGTGTGAAAATTTCAACTGCCCCAATAGTTCCCTGTTAGGAATTTATTTTTAAATTTGAAAAAACAATGCCAGATAAAATTATGTATTTTTATTGAGCATAACATGATCTTTCAAGGTCTGTTCATATTGTGAAATGGTTAAAGGTAGCCAATTAGCAAATGTATTGCCTCACATAGTTACCATCTTTTGTAGTGTGAGCACTTGACCTTCACTGCCTTTGTGTTTTTCAAGAATATATTGTCATTAACTATAGTCATTGTACTGTATAGCAGATCTCTTGAATCCATTCCTCCTGTTCTACTGTGTTTAATACCCTTTAAAGAGCATCTCCCTATCTCCCTACCACCACTCGAGTCTGAAAGTTAACAGTCTATTCTGTAGACATTCCACAAGTCTCTTGTGTGACATCACTTTTAGCTTTATTAGATTCTACATATGAATAATATCATGAGATATTTGTCCTTTTATGCCTGACTTATTTTATGTAACATAGTATCCTCAGGTTTATCCATGTTGTCATAAATGACAATTTTTCATTGTTTCTATGAAACACTATATGCATACATATTGTATGCAGTTGTACATACATATGTATGTGTAACTGTATGTATATGTATGCATATACATACAGTTATATGTACAACCTTCCTTCATCCAATTGTTTATTGTTAGACACTTGGGTTGATCCCAAATCTTGATTGTTAGTAGTTGTGGTATGGATCTGAAATGTCCCCAAAAAGTCTCATACACTCAGAGGTGTGGAGTCCAAGGATGGTTATATAATGGAGGTTCTATACATGTTGATGGACTCAAACACTGGTGAGTTCAGTGGCTGAGCATGCTTTGGGAGGTGGGACATGGTCAGAAGAGGTGGTTCACTGGGGAGATAACTTTCCTCCTTGGCAAGCCCTTTTAACATGCTGTTTCTGCGTTTGAATCTGCTACCCATGAACTGAAACTTCTGAAATATGAGGCAAAATGGATTTCTCCTTTAAATTGTGAGTATTTTGCCCCAGAGATGAGAAAAATGACTAAGATAGATTTTGGTGTCAGGAGTGGGGTAATTGCTATGACTATACCTGACCATGTGATTTAGAAACCTTTGGAAGCAGTTTGCAGAAGTCTGGAAAAGTTTGAATACTGGCTAATGAAGCCCTACAGTGTGGTAAACAAAGCCTGGTGCAACTTTCTGGTTGGAACTCAGAAGAACAGAACACTGACCATATGCAAATATTAGAGGCAAAACTCTGGATGTTTCAGTTGGCAACAAGGACTGTATTGGCAGTTGGACTCCTGACTATGTGTGCTATAGTCTGCAGAAAATTTGTTTATACCCATCATGTGACCTGAGACTTTATGGAAGATTAAGCTTAATGGCATGGAATAATTACTCTGGCAGAGGAAATTTAAAGGTAGCTCTAAGTTCAAGCTGTGGAATGGTACTGGTGGCAGTTTTTATTCAGGTTTACAAAGAGAAACAGGAAAAAATAGAGAGGTAAAAAGTATTCAGTTTGCCCAAAAAGAGAAGTCTTATAAAGTTGGAGCCTGCAAGTGGAGGCTTATAAAGTTGGGCCAAGAAGAGCTTGGTTGCTGAAAAGATTAACACTAGAAAGAAGCCCAAGTACTTTGTGTCAGGATGATAGGAAAGATGGCATGAGAACATCCCAGGTATCAGCAAGACCCTGCCTTTCACAGACTCAAAGGAACAAAAGTAGAAGAGTTTGTTTTAAGTGGAGAGCCCCAGGGAACACAGTTTGAGAAGCAAAGCCTAGGGACTTGGTTCCCTAGGGTTCATTTTACAGTACTTAGCCATACAGACACTCAGGGCTTCTATGGCCATAATCCAAGGGGGCTTAGCTATTGCTTGAGCTTGCACACACTTCTGCATCTTCCATTCAGTGCTAGCTTTACAGATATGCCTAATGCAAGAGCTATAGGGTCCTGGAGGCATTCACCTAGATTTCCAAAAAAGGTCTGGAAATCCAGGCAGTGTGCCCTTAGGAGGAGAGTGTGTGAGACTGTGAGCAAGAAGCCAAAAGTGCAACGGAGACCCCAGGAAGTTGGAGAAACAAGGAACATGGAACATCTGAAAAAGCTGCAGGCAATGATCAGAGTTACCTAACAGAGAGGCCTGAGGGCTGCAAGCAGAGATTCCATACCATTTCTCACTACCACTTGCCCGGGGTGCTAGACATGGACCTACAGGATTTAATGTTTGCCTTCCTGGGTTTCAGTTTGGTTTTAGTGTATTCCTTTCAAGCCTTCTATTTCTCCCTTTTGGAATGGGAATATTTACCCCGTGCCATTGTATGTTAACAGTTTTTAACTTTCTTTTTATTTTTGTGGGGGTTCACACCAAAGAGTTTGCCTGGAACGTCAGTAGAGATTCTCGACTTGAACTTCTCAGCGCTGCTATGACTTAAAAACTTGGTGATTCTTAGAAATGAAAAAATGTATATATTTCACGTAGAGATACATGCAAGAGTGTTTCGGGGGCCAGGGTCTTAAAGTTGTGGTTTGGGTCTAGAATGCTCCCCTACACTCTCCTTCACTCAAAGGCAGGACGCCTGAGGGTGACTGGAACGTAAGAATGTGCTACACATCGATGGATTCATGCACTGGTGAGCTCATTGCTGCTGGCAGGCAGGACCCGGTCGGAGGTGGGCCACTGCGGATGTGACCTACAAGGTGTATCCCCTGCCCAAGCTCCTTCCTTCCTCTCTCCTTCCTGGTCACCACCACGTGGGCAGCGTCTCCCTTGGGCAGGCCCTTTCACCGTTCCACTTCTGCCTTTGAGCCTGCTAAACATGTGCTCAAACTTCTGAAACATGAGCCAAAATAAAACTCTCCTCTTTTAAGTTGTGGATGTCAAGTATTTTGTCTCAACAATGAGGAAAGTGACCACAACAGTAGCGCTGGTAATAAACATGAGAATGTGTGTAATTTTTACACATAGTGGTTTCTTTTCCTTTGTATATGTAACCAGTAGGGGTATTGCTGGATCGCAGTGTAGTTCAGTGTTTAATATTTTGAAGAATCTGCATAATGTTTTCCATTGTGGCTATACTTTCTTATACCCCCTTCAGCAGTGTGAAGACATTACCTTTTGTTCACATTTTTCCCAACGTCTGTATTATTGTCTAACAGGCACAGCATGATTGTAGTTTAGATTTTTATTTCATGTATCTTTTTAGCTATTTGTCTTCTTTTAGAAATGTCTGTTCAGGTCTTTTGCCCATTTAAATTATATCATTTATTTCCTTGCTCTTAAGGGTTTTGAGTTCCTTATACACTTTATATGTAACTCCCTACCAGATGCATAATTTATAGAAAATTTTTCCTATTCTGTATGGTGTCTCTTCAGTTGGGTGACTATTTTCTTTGCTATTCAGAAGGTTTTTAGTTTTATGCAATTCCATTTGCCTACTTTTTGCTTCTTTTGTCTATGCATTTGAGATCTTATCAAGAAAATTATTATTCTGCCAGTGTCATGGAACTTTCTCCCTATGTTTTCTTCTAGTAATTCTGTAGCTTTGGGTCTTATGTTTGATTCTTGAATGAATTTTGAGTGTTTTTTTGGTATAAGGTAAGAGATAGCATCTAATTCATTACTTGGCATGTGAATAATCCAGTTTTCCTAGCATCATTCATTGTATATTCTTTGCAATTTTGTCAAAAATCAATTGACCATGTGTATATTTATTTCTGTGTTCTCTATTGTATTCCATTGGTCTATGTGTCTGTTTTTACCTCAGTATTATGTTGTTTGTTTTACTTCTATAGGCTTTTCATATATTTCAAAATCAGTTAAGTGCAATCCTCTGGCTTTGTTCTTTTTTCTTAAGATTGCCTTCTCTACTTGAGGTTTTTTGTGGCTTCATAAAAATTTTAGGATTTTTCTCATTTCTTCAAAGAATGCCATTGGTACTTTGATCGTGCTTAATTTGAATCTACTGATCACTGCAGTTAGTTTGAGCATTTTAATATTTATTCTGATCCACAAACACATGATATCTTGCTGTTTATTCATATCTTCTGCACTTTATGTGCTTTATAGTTTATGTTGCACAAATATTTTATTTTCTTGGTTAAATGTATTTTTAAGTATTTTTTTCTTCTCGCCATTGTAAATGCAATTATTTTCTTCATTTTTTTAGGTAGCCTGCTACCTTGTATAGAAATGCAACTAATTATTGTATATTGATTTAGTGTCCTGTATCTTTATTGAATTAATTTTTAGATCTAATAATTTCTTACCTATAAGATCAGTTTTCTATATATAACTTGTGGAGTCTTTAGGGTTTTCTATATATAAGATCATATTGTCTCCAAAATAAGGATTATTTAAGTTCTTTCTTCCCAATTTGAAGCCTTTTCTTTCTATCTCACCAACTGCACTATTAGAACTTCCAGGGGCTGGGGATATAGCTCAGTGGCATAAGTGCTTACCTGGCAAGCCTAAGGTCCTGAGATTGATTCCTGTTACCAAAAAGAAAAAATAAAGAACTTCCAGTACTATGTTGAATAGAAGTGATGAAAGAGGATACCCTTATCTTGTTCCAGATTTTACTAGAAAAGTTGCAGCTTTCCGCATTCAGTATGATGTTAACCATAGACTTTTATATTTGCTCTTTATTGTGCTGAATATATTCCTAATTTACTGTTCATTTTAATACTAAGGGAATATTAATTTTGTCGGATATTTTCCCCAAATGTATGGAAATGACAGTATGGTTTCTGTCCTTCATTATGTTGCTATAACATAACATCTTTATCCATTTGCATGCACTGCACCATTTTTCCATATCTGGAATAAAATCAACTTGACCATGGTGTGTGATCATTTTATTGCACAGCTGAACGTGGTTTGCTAGTATTTTATTAAGAATTATTGGGACTCCGGGGAAGATGGCGACCAGGTGAGCAGCAAGGGAGCGAACCTCCTTAATAAACACCGCCAGCTCGAGACAGACTTGGCGAGCGTGAATGCCGGGACCTCGGCTGGGAAGTTTAAACTGGGCGTATTTCTCTGAGATGCCGGGGGAGATGTGGTAGGGCGGACCAGGCTGCTGGGGCGAGACGTGGGAAAGCCCCAGACGCTGGGAGCCAGGGACGATCCGCGCGGGGAGAAAGCTTGGCTCGGTCCAAGCGCAGTGGGAGCGCAGCCGGCTCGGTCCCTCCCGCCTCCCGAGCCGGTGCAGCCCCCCAGCGACTCCCGACAGAGATCGGCTTGCTAGCGGCGGAGACGCCCGGCAATCCCACGTTTCGCGCATGTCGGGCGGGCCGCGCGGAGGGCCCCAAGCGCCGGGAGCGGAGAGAAAGATTTACTGGGTCCTGACGCCCTGAGAGCACGGACGGCTCGATCCCTCCCGCCTCCCGAGCCGGCGCAGCACCCCGGCGACTCCCGACAGAGATCGGCTTGTTAGCAGCGGAGACGCCCGGCAATCCCACGTTTCGCG
>PVLD010030228.1:0-17117 GCA_004027595.1 Dinomys branickii
AAAAAAAAAAAAAAAAAAGAAGAAAAACTCAAATTCATGCAATAAGGAATGAAAAGGGGTGAAATCACTACAGATCCTATAGAAATTCAGACGATCACCAACACCTACTTTGAAAATCTTTACTCCCATAGAATGGAAAACACAGAAGAAATAAATACAATTTTAAATACTTACAAATTACCATAATTGAATCAAGAACACAAAAAAATTCTGAATAACCGAATATCAATTAAAGAAATTGAAAATGTGATTAAAAACCTACCAACAAAGAAAAGCCTAGGTCCTGACAGATTCACAGCTGAATTCTACAAGAAATTCAAAGAAGACTTAATGCAAACACTCCTCAAAACTCTTCAATGAAATTGAAAAGGGAGCCATTCTCTCTAACTCATTTCTACAGGCAAGTATTATACTGATACCAAAACCAGAGAAAAACCCCACCAAAAAAGAGAATGACAGGTCAATCTCCCTAATTAACACAGATGCAAAGAAACTCAGTAGAATACTAACAAACAGAATGCAGCAAATCATCAAGAAGATTATACACCATGACCAAGTGGGATTCATCCCAAAGATGCAGAGAAGGTTCAACATAAGCAAATCAATAAATGCTATATACCTTTTCAACAGAGCTAAACACAAAAACCACATGACCATCTCAATAGATGCAGAAAAAGCTTTTGACAAAGTCCAACATTCATTTATGATAAAAACCCTACAGAAAATTGGAATAGATGGTCTTCATCTCAATCTGATCAAAGCCATTTATAACAAATCAATAGCCAACATCATACTAAATTAACAAAAACTGAAAGCTTTCACTTTAAAATTAGGAACAAGACAAGAATGTCCACTGTCACTACCCATATTGAACATAGTTTTGGAAACACTAGCCAGAGCAATTAAACAAGAGAGAGATATAACAGGAATAAGAATAAGAAAGGAAGAAGTGAAATTATCATTATTCACAAGTGACATGATACTCTACATGGAAGACGCCCAAAACTCCACCAAAAGACACCTAGAATTAATCAATAAATTCAGTAGCATACTAGATACAAAATCAACAATAAGAAATCAATAGCATTCCTATACACAAACAACAAACACACTGAGAGAGAAATTAAGGAAATCATACCTTTCACAATAGCATCCAAAACACTGAAATACTTAGGAATCAATCTAACAAAAGAAATAAAAGATCTATGCAGTGAAAATGACACTACTCTGAAGAAAGAGATCAAAGAGAATTTCAGACAATGGGAGGATATCCCTTGCTCATGGATAGGAAGAATCAACATTGTGAAAATGGCCATACGCCCAAAATTGTTATACACAAAACCCAATCAAAATACCTCACAGACCTAAAGAAGCTATTCCTAAAATTCATCTTGAGCCAGAAGAGAGCTAGAATAGCAAAAGCAATAGTGGGCAACAAAGGCAAGGCAGGAGGCATCATAATCTCTGATTTGAAATTATACTTGAAATTACACTACAAAGCTATTGTCATAAAACCAGCATGCTATTGGCAAAAAAAAAAAAGACCTGAGAATCAATAGAACAGACTGAAAGATGTAGTTACAACCACAAACACACTCAGCCACCTTATCTTTAACAATGGGGCCAAACAAGTTCAGTGGAAGAAAAATAGCCTCTTTAATAAATGGTGCTGGAAAAATCGGCTTGCCACATGCCAAAGACTAAAACTAGATCTATGTCTATCACCATACACCAAGCTAAAGTCACAATGGATTAAAGATTTAAATACTAAAACAGAAATACTAAATCTGCTGGAAGAGAAAGTAGGTAAAACTCTCAAAGACATAGGGGTAGGCAGAGAATTCATGAACAAAAACCAAACTACATGGGAAATACTTCAAAGAATCAACAATTGGGATCTCATCTTATTGGAAAGTTTCTGTATATCTAAAGAAATCACCAACAGAGTAAAAAGAAAACCCACAAATTGGGAAAAAGTTTTAGCCAACTGTCCCTTGGGCAAAGGACTTCTATCTAGAACACAGACTTCTTTTTTAAAAACCGGCCCCCGAAATTCAAACTCAACCCAAAAATGGGCATCTGCGATGAATACACACTTCTGAAAGAAATACAAATGGCAGATGAATACATGAAAAAATGTTGAACATCATTAGTCATTCAAGAAATGCAAATTAAGACAACACTGAGATTCCATCTCACCCCAGAGAGAATGGCTATCATCAAGAAATCAATTAATAACAAATGTTGGTGAGGCTGTGGGGATAAAAGGAACCCTTCTCCACTGTTGGTGTAGACTGGTGCAACCACTCTGAAAATCAGTCTGGAAACTCTGCAGTAAACTAGGAGTAGAGGTCCCATTCAGCCCAGCTATTTCCCCTCTGGGTATTTTTCCAGAACATCTGAAAGATCATACCACAGTGATATACGTGCAGCCATATTTATAGCAGCACAATTTGTAATAGCTAAAAAGTGGAAACAACCCAAATGCCCATAAACTGTGGGATAGATTTTAAAAAGATATCATATTTTTATATAATGGAATATTACTCAGTTATAAGGGAAGATAAACTCAAGGCTTTTATAGGTAAATGTGTGCATCGGGAGACCATACTCATAAGTGAAATAAATCAGGCTCACATGTATAAACATCATATTATTTCCCTAGTGTAAGAACCTGAAAGAGTTAATAAAATCTAAGAGGTAAAATAGATACTATGAAAGGGAAAGAAATTGCTCAGAAAGAAAGAACAACTGGGATGAGGGAAAGGAGAAAGGAAAGAAGGGGAAAATATGAATATATATACATATACATACACACAAGATAGCTAAGATAATTGTATTACTAATTTCTATTGCTTTAGTGAAAGGAACAGTTAATGCTTAATTGTTTGATCAATCTCACATGCTTATTTTGTTTTTGAATAATCAACTTGAAGATAACAATATGTAATACAACCATTGTTAATGTCCTGCCATCTTGTCTGAAATTCTGTATTGTTTTTATTGTTTTTATGTAGTTTTATTTATGTCTTTGTGTTTGTTAATACCTCTTGGTTCTTTTATCTTTAAAATAAATAAATAAAACTAAAGAGAACAACAGGTGATGTATTAATTATTGGTATTCTCCTATTATATTGTTATGGAATTGTGTTTTACTTTTTTCCATTAAAAACACATTTCAGGAGATCCACACATGTATGCTAAGGAGATTTTAAAATTTGCTACTACTCTCACAGGGAGTCCTTCTTGTTTAAGGGGTTAGAAGTTGGAAAGTGAGTACTGAGGGTGTTGCTCAGAAGCAGTTCCAAAAAGGTCAGCACTAGCACAATTACCCTTTGGGGCATGCAATAGTGGTGAGCAGAACAGCAGTAGAGACCCTTGTTCTGGAGAAGGAGTGGAAGCCTCAAGGAAAATGATGTGGAATTCACCACAAGCTCTTCTATGTCAAATTTTTTTGGGATCCAGCACTACGAATAAGCTTGTTGCCTCTGAGTATAAGGTCTCCTCATCAACACTGAACAGTGCAATAAACAAAAGCCTTCAGCTTGGTTGTTTATCACAACGGCAGATTAGGTTTTTAAGATTGGTGTTGAGGTTGGCAGTCATGACAACTCCTCCAGCTCTAAATGCACTCATGCAAAATTAGCATCAGTGATGGTTGCAGTGCTGACCTCCATGAATGAATCCAGGTGCTCCCTGCAGGTGAAGACCTCATTGAAAAATAGTGAACTACTCATTTCTCAGTGTCACTACAGAACATCATTATACAAAACCCGGGCCTTCCTCAAAGCTTCTGGGGACAAGGTGGGCCTTTGACATTTGTTCTTCTCTCATAAGTTTTGGGTCAACATAATGAGTCTTGGAAGTTTTGAGTAGAGTTTCTTTTGTATGAAGGCAAACGTTTTCATCAGGCTTCTTCACACTTCTTCATAAACTGGTCAAACAGGAGTCCTAGGTCCTTGCTGCCAATGAGGTCGAAGAGTCCATGGTCTTATCAATGATTTTCTCAGAAGCAAACGACGTCCTCGCCTCACCATCCCACTGACCAACGTGCCTTCCGGGAGGGCCTCAAGCATGCGCAGGTGCACACACAGTTCCTCAGTAGAGCTTGGTGCAGCGCATAACTAGCCCGGCTTTCCTGGTGGCCCTCAGGAAGGCTGACTCCTTCCTTCACTAGCCGGCTGTCCAGAGAGAACTAGAGAAAGGCAGGGGATGGAGCCTAATGGGTGAGCCTTGCCCCCAGGAAGCGGGAAGTTGGGGCCCAGAAGGTACTGATTGCTGTGTTTCCTGCCGAATCACTTTAACGTTTGGTGTAGAGGAGAGCCCAGAGGTAAAGGCAGATAAATCAGTGCACAGGGGTAAAATGTCCTGGTCTGCTGTGTCCTCTCCACAGGGGGTTTGGTCTCAGTAATCTACACAGACACTCTGCAGACCATCATCATGGTGCTTGGTTCTTGCGTTCTCATGGGTTTTGGTAAGTTGTGACAGTGTGTACAGTGCCCTGGGCCCAGAAATCATGGAATACGTTTCTGTCTGCTTTATACTTCTGCTCCCGGTTGCACTAGGTTCCATTTCCCTAGCACATATACACTTTCCTTCATGGAAGGGAGATACTTCCCTTCATGGAAATATCTAACTTCTCTCCTCCTATATAATCACAGTATGAGGAACTAGAGATTTCCTTTCAGAAAATTATTGCTTATATTACTTTTAAACTTAATTTCTTTGTGTTTATAATGGACAAAATTGGTACCATTGAGTTGATAGATTTACAAATATTGATGCCATAGATTCAAAGCACCTAAATCTTTCATTTGCATAGAACTTTCATGAAATTAAGGATTAAATATTAGGAAAACGTTAGATAACTCACTACAAAGCTCATTATGACTGTTTTGGAATAAATGCATTAAAATACATTACAGAATCTGGTTTTGGAAGATACAAGCACAGGCTGGGTTCTCTTTTATGATGGTCCCTTATCAGTGCCATCATTTAATGTCATTCTCTTAAATTGTAAGAAGAAACAAAACTGATCAATCTAATTTACAGCTCGCCAATTATATTCTTTCTTATTTATTTTCCTTTTTATTTCCTTTCCTTTTCTTTCTTATTTTCCTTTGAAACTATATACAAAATAAAAAAGATAGAAGAACAAATATCTCCTCCCTGCCTCCTAGGGCAATGCCTCCCTTGGAGATTCTGTGCTGAAATAAACAGTCCCCAACACACATACACTTGATCACAGAACTTAAAGATACGTGTATCAAAAATTGATGTAAATACAAAGATATGCGGTGATGCATGGTGATTTCAACACAGTAGAAATGGCATAAGCCACACAAGGCTACTTAAAAGTAAATAAATTCAAACTCCTTTCTCTGTTTGCTTAGATGCATTTCTAATGTTTGATATATTACTAATGACCATGGCATGGGGCAGCACAGATAGAACAATTTCATCACTGCAGAAATTTTCGCTTGCACAGTGATGCTATTAAGGCAACCACTAGTACCAGTTCCTTGTGCACATTCGATTTATTCAGCCAGAATTTCTGTGCTATTTTTATCTGGGTCTTTGCTTTCTTACCTCAATAGAATACTCCCTGACATCACGCTCTCTTAGTATACTTATCCAGTCTAGCATGAGGAATGCAAACTCTCTTAGTGCTTATAACCCACATTTTTTTGAAATCCTATTTCTGAAAACTTTCTTCATTATATTACTTGTGTCTTCCACTATGCTGAGTTCCTGCCTTAAAAATTCACTTCGAATAATCCCAGCTCATTTGGCACATAGTACAAGCTCAATTAAATAATGAAGCATTAAATCAGTGTTAACTTCAACTCTTCAAATATGTGACACTCTCATGTGTTATGTGTTCTTTAAACCTAAACTAAATGGTTCCAGGTACATGGGATCATCTTTCTAAGATTCCCTATAACTTTTGAGTATTCATGACTTGCCTTTCCAGACCTTCAGTGCACTGAGTATCAATGAAGTATTAACTGAAGTATCAGTTTTATCACACTGAAACCACTAGCTCTAATTTTTCTTCTTTATCTTTCCAATTTTTCATTTGTTTAAACATTGACTGCATACACTGTTGCACTGGAAAACAAGATTGTGAATAACATCAGAACAGAGAGGCTCTGGGCTGAGGTTTCTGATAGCTAATTCCATCCATAATTTTTACCATAAAGTTGGACACTAAACAAAATTTTACAAGGACTAGCATAAAAATAAATGTTACACAATCATTTGCTTTATGTATCTTGTGAAAGTCAATCTGCTCCCATGGCTGACACCCCTAGAGGTAAGTATGGGTCATGGAAAAATGTCACTGAAGATTTTAGCAACCTATTTGGAGGTGCCTACAAACCTCCCCCATAAAAGAACAATCATAAATATGAGGTGTCCTAAGTTTTCCTAACACATTTTGTTTTACCTGATGCCTTTTCAGCATTTGCTGAGGTTGGAGGCTACGAGAGCTTCACAGAGAAGTACATGAATGCCATCCCTTCTGTAGTTGAAGGGGACAACCTGACGATCAGTCCCAGGTGCTACACACCTCAGCCATACTCCTTCCACATTTTAAGAGATCCTATCACTGGGGACATTCCATGGCCAGGATTGTTATTCGGAATGTCTATTTTGTCTGTGTGATACTGGTGCATAAATCAGGTGAGTATATGTGTGGGTGTGCTTATCTCATAAAAAAGCATCTAGTTTATATTTTGTACAAACACACACACAGCAATTAGGAATCAAACATTTTTACAATGCTTCTTAAGAAAAAGAACTGCTTTGTCTCCAGCTCTACTTTATCTTTTACCTCAGAGACAGAATTTTCAGTTGTTTCAAATAAGTGTCTTGGTATTTATTCCTACTCTCCAAAACTTCATATTCATTGTGAGGCCTGTGAAGTGTGTGTATGAATGTCATCTTGGAGAGCCTAGAAATAAACTCTCAGGTCCTATTGAGACACACTAAATTGGAATTATATTACTAACTGCATCCCTCAAGTGATTCACCTACTTCTATTTATCACTTTTGCGCTTCCACTGTTAGGATTTTCTCTGGGCTTCTCTTGACCAAAACTGAGAATTCACCTTTCCATCCTCAGTTCTCACAAGCACACTTCCTATTTCATTCTCCTTGAAAAATTTAAATAACACTGTTGGAAAGATCAGCATTCAACATATTCTTATTTTTGCTGTAAATTTTTTTGGTAAGTATGACTCTATGCAAGCTCTCTGAAAGTCGTTGAAATCTCTTCTTAGTACTCTTAAAGAGAAGCAAACATCAGCAAGAAGACAGGATAGAAGGCTCCTGATATCCTGCTTCCCACAAACACACTGACTAAGCATCTGCTCATAAATTAACTGTCTTGAAGAGAAATCAAGAATTCAGTTAAAAGAGGCCCACACACTGGAAAACAGAAAAGTCTCCACTGAAATTGCTAGGTAAGGCAAAGATACAAGCACAAATTAAATTTATTTTGAACACAGTTTTTCTATTTAGAGAGAAATCCAACTCCCAGCATTTTTCAAATTGGTGTACTGCTTGTACCACACATACAATACTTAGCTTTAGCAAACCACTACTACTAGGGGCTTGGCTCTTACGCCACTCTGCCTGAAGAACAGAAAGCTCAGAGAATACCTGGATTTCACTCAAGCAGAAGAAAAGGGAAATTTTCAGTTAGGTGAGTCCTCTCAGCTTTTGTATCCTCAGGCATAAGCCCAGATTCTACCTATTTCCTGGAAAGTATTTCCTTACATCCTTTTCTAGCAGCTCCTTGTCATGCTGGTC
The DNA here is from genome assembly GCA_004027595.1 of Dinomys branickii. Classification (NCBI taxonomy): domain Eukaryota; kingdom Metazoa; phylum Chordata; class Mammalia; order Rodentia; family Dinomyidae; genus Dinomys; species Dinomys branickii. Next base: position 7,816 of record PVLD010030228.1, read on the forward strand.
TCTAACAAGCCAGTATTTGGGACCCTTGTTAACACAGTAAATGAAAATTACAACGCTTCTAGACTGAATGGGGAGAATGAAAGCTCCTGCTTTCAGGCCTCAGCAGCAGTTCAGCTGTACAATCCACTTAAGGAACTGGAAGCCTGTGCCAGCAGGAATGGGAGGAAGGGAACCTTCTTTGCCTCTCTTGCTTTCAAGGGAGACAAAATTCTGAAACCTTAGATTAGTCTTTGTGTCATCAAGCAGCTGTTGGATCCATTTTTCATTTAATGTTGTTTTTAAGGTATCTCTGAGTATATGGTTACCAGCACCAACCCTGCCTTCCAGTGGTAACACTCTGTCTTCTTGGTCATTTATGTTGCCATAGAATCCTTAAACTCTTGCATTTCTGTTTGCTATGTTTTCATGGATTAGATTTCTGCAACTTCTTGTTAAACTGTTCACTTATGTCTTGGATCATTTTGTTTAGCCCTGTTGGCCTAGTAGTGCTTTCTATAAACTCTGACCATTCTGTTCATTAAGTCTATTATCTGTGTAGGTATATATTCTGTGAGCTCACAGAGCACCTTATTCATCTTTTTAAATCTCTTTTATCATTTTGAGTAATTCAGCTGTGTTCCCACCCCTGTCGATGGTCCATGGGAAGCTTTGGGGTAGTTGGGAATATTAGGAGGCTGCTTTGTCTTCTCATAATTCTATTTTGTATGTGGATATGGATGTCTGTATGCACATACATGCATGGGCTGAGGTTTGGAAGTTGATTACAGTGTACTGGAAAGAACTTGCTGCTATTATGGAGACCTTTATACATAGTGTCTGACTTTCAGTGAAGCACTCCAGACATGGCTAAATTTAGACCATTGCCACTGTCTTCATAGGCAATCACCTCCATTAACTTGGGAGAGGAGGGCTCAGTGTATTTGGCCCGGTACTCCGTTCTCTGGGAAGAGACCACAGCATTTTTTTTCAGATCATTTTCTTTACTAGTACATAATGTTCACATTCCTTGTGGGGAGTTGGTACATTTATATAACACATCTAACAGTCTTCATTCCTTCCCTTTCTCTCCACTCCATCCATCTCCTGACCCCCTTATTTTTTTAGAAGATGTTTGCAGTACGTGATGTTCACATTACTTGTATGAGGTTGGTACATGGACAGAATACATCTTGAATCCTTTATGTCTTTTCTCTCCCATTCCCCCACCCTCCAACTCTCAGTCCTGGTCCTCTTTAAGAAAGCTCTATCTCTCCACTTCTTACTATCAATGTTTTGTTTCTGTCTTCCTTTATACTTTTACTTTTAGGTTCTCAGATAAGTGGAATCATACATCATTTAAATTGTGTCTCTGACTTATTTCACTTAACATTATGGTCTCAAGAAGCATGCATTTTCCTACACAAGACTCAAGTTTATATTTCCTTTATGGAAGAGTAATATTTCATTGTGTGTAAATACCAAATTTGCTTTATTGACCATCTGCTCATGGACATATACCCGCTTCCAAGATTTAGCTATCATGAATTATGCTGCTACCAACATGAGAATGCATGGATCACTGTAACATAATGTCTTTAACATTTTCAGGAAGATACCCAGAAAGGAAATGCCATGTCAAAAGAAATTTATACTTTCAGTTTTTTTAGAAAACTCCATAATGGTTTCCACAATAGTTGTACTAGTTTACATTTCCACCAAAAATGTAGGAGAGTTCCTTTTTCTCCACAGCACTTTGCTAGCATTTGTTATGATTTGATTTCTTGGTAAGGGCCCTTTGTTCTGAGGTAAGATGGAATCTGTGTTAATTTAATGTGCATTTCTCAATGGTTAACAAAGGTGAACATTTCTTCATGTTTTTATTGGCCTGCATGTTGATTGTAGTGGAAAGTTTTGTTTCTAATATGGAGACCTCTTTAGTTAATGTCTACTCTTCAGTGGTGCCTTCAGTGGGCATGGATAACTACTGGTCTTGGCCTCTGACCCAGGATCCAACCACCTCTGCTTACTTGAGATGAGAAGTTGCTATGTATTTGGCCTAGTATCCAATTTTCCAGGAATGGGCCACAGTATTTTTAATGATCCAAGTCAATTCAGATATAGGCATTGCATGAAAACCAATTAATAACAAAGATTATGTCACCTTGTCTATATTTATAAAATCAGCACCAAATATAACCTGACTACTGACAAACCCTTAGAATCAACAAAGATCTTTAAATCATAGAAAGGTCTTAATTATACTATGAACACTAAGAGAATTCAAATATTTACTCACTATTGACCATCGACCCAAAGTAAATACCTACTCAATGGAACAACTTTGCCTCTGCCAACAATGGAAAAGTATTCAACTGTAATAGCATAAAGGTCATTAATTATCTAGAGACTCATAAACCTTAGTAGTTATACTAAGGTGGAGGAAGTGGGGAACAGGGAATGAAAAAAAGCAAAGTTCGAAAAATTAATTAATAGGGTTTGAGAAGGAGAGAAAGAGAAACAGGCATTCTATTGAGGAAGACAAAGAAATTAATGTGACAGAAAACAGCCACATGGTAGTACACACAGGAAAAGGAAGAGAAAACAGAATAGCAAAAACAACAACAAAAAAAGGAAAATATGAAGACAGAGAAAAAATCAAAAAGCAAAAAAAAAAAAAAAAAAAAAAAAAAAAAAAAAAAAAAAAAAAAAAAAAAAAAAAAAAAAAAAAAAAAAAAAAAAAAAAAAAAAAAAAAAAAAAAAAAAAAAAAAAAAAAAAAAAAAAAAAAAGGAGAAGAAAACAAACTAAAAGAGGGGGAAAAGGGGAGAAAAACCTAAATCCCCAAAATCTTCATGAAGAAAAGATAAAAAGCACTGTAATACAAAACAGAAAAATCATAAAAATGTTGCATCAAAGAAAAAAATTCCTCAGTTATTGGATGAGTGGTTTCTTTGCAAGATCTGCAGTCTTGAGATCTACCTAGCCATTACTTTCTATGCCTGGCTTTAGGGCCTACCCTTGTTGCACCCCACGCCCTTCTTCCACTTCCCACAGACTGTGATTATTGTCCATGCCAACGTGTGTCCTTTTTCCCATTGGTAGATGGGGAATGCAATCAGCCCTTTGGTCTCTGGTGGGTGTGGGCCACGGGGTGAAGGCAGGAGTGGGCTGTGTAGTCATAGGCTGCATTTCTTCTCTTCATAGGCATTGTCTTCATCCCGTATCACTTCAGTCTTTTATTCCTCACTTCTGCTGCCCCATGCTCGGGGCTGCAAAAGGTGGAGCCAGCTGGGAGTTGGTGGGTGGGCTTGGTGTTCATCAAGGAGCACTGCGCTCATGGAATGAGCCTTCCTTCTCACTTGGGGAGTGCCATTCGAATAGTCCAGGTGACCTGGTGAAGGTCTCCTTGCTTGCATGTTACAGAGGTGCTACTCATCTGCTGTGGCTCTAATTGTTTGCATAGGGTAGGTTTGTAGCTCCTCGGGTGCATGCCGGCTTGCATTCATGGAGGAGGAGCCTTGCCCCACCACATCACACAAAGGTAATGCCAATATTAACATAAGTTAAAATAAATTAATAGTAACAACTGTGACAACCTGGCAATAGCAACAAATCAACAATAACAGAGTCAAAGACAAACTGGATATTGACGTAGCAGAAGAAGCATTAAGGTACCACCCTTGACCATACAAAAGAGATCTATAGTTATAGTGTAAATACAAAAACAAACCATATATTGACACAAAGTAAATAGCTATTACATGAAACAACTATATCTCTACTAACAATAGGAAATAATTCAACAGTGGTAGCATAGAATTAACTAAATACTTAAAAATTAATAAAGCCTAATGATTATACGAGGAAAGATGGAGGAGGTGGGAAGTGGGAGAATGAAAGATGTAAAATTTGAAAAATAAAGAAAAGAAAGATGAAAAAGAGAAAAGTGAGATAAAGGAGTAAAAGAAATTAAGAAAATCTGATAATAGGAATAGAAAAGAACAAAGAAGAAGAAGAAAAACCAGAGCAAACTAAGAAAATAAATTGGAAAGAAAAGAAAAACCATTGTACAGAAAAAAGTAGAAACATGAGAAAGTAAGAAGAAAAGAAAAATAAATTAAAAAGGGAAAGAAACTCAAACTCCAAAGGACCAATGGAGGAAAGAAAGAAAGAAAGAAAGAAAGAAAGAAAGAAAGAAAGAAAGAAAGAAAGAAAGAAAGAAAGGAAGGAAGGAAGGAAGGAAGGAAGAAAGGAAGGAAGGAAGGAAGGAAGGAAGGAAGGAAGGAAGGAAGGAAGGAAAGAAGGAAGGAAGGAAGGAAGGAAGGAAGGAAGGAAGGAAGGAAAGAAAGAAAGAAAGAAAGAAAGAAAGAAAGAAAGAAAGAAAGAAAGAAAGAAAGAAAGAAAGAAAGAAAGAAGTCCAAAAATAAACTCCTCTGTGTTTTTGAATGAGTGGTTTCTTTCCAGGGCCTGCAGTCTTGGAATCCAGGAGATACACAGGAAGGATTGTGAGTCAGTGCTAAGACCTATTTTTGCTTCCACACTCAAGTTGTTAAGTGTGAATGCTGAATCCTGCTGCACCTTCCCTTCTGTTTGTGTTCAGTCAAAACAAATAATGTAATTTTAAGTGTGCAAAAGACTTGAGTTGATTTTCTCTAAAGAAATGGCTATCGGCTATATGAAATGACACTCAAAATCACTTATCATCAAATAAATACAAATCAAACCCACAATAAACTATCACCTCATTAAAGTTAGAGTGAATATGATCAAAAGAAAATAATCACAAATGCTGGCAAGGATGTATAGAAAGTAGAACTCATACATTCTTTATGGAAAAATGAATTCATGCATGCAATCTGAACAATGACTTGGAAGTTACTCAAACATTAAAAATAAAACTACCATGTTAACCATCAATTGGGTATATCTGAAAAGAAATAATATCAATGTGTCAAAGCAGAACTTATATGCGCATATTTATTACAGCACTGTTCACAAGATCCAACAAGTTAAATCAACCTAAGTGTCTTTTCGTGAGCAAAATGGATTTTTAAAATATAGTACATATATATATATATACAAATATAAGAATATTATAAAATATAATTAAATCCTGTGATTATGACAACACGTATGAAGCTGGACATTGCATTAAGTGAAACAAGACAACCACAGAGGGACAGATACTACAGAATTTCACTCATATCTGGAACCTCAAAACACGGACATCAGGACTTCCGAGAAAATGGTGACTGGGTAAAAAGCAGAGAAAGATCCTCCTGCAGGATCACCACCCAGACACCGGAATATAGCAACATGAGAGAGATAAGAGGGAGAGAAGCAGGTCTCTTGATCCCAGGAAGGATCTGAAATGAGAATTGAAGCCCTCATCAAGAACAAACAAGACCTCTCCTGGACGAAAACTTCAGAGGGCCACCATGGCACAGTTAGAGGAAGAGAAGGCAGAGGAGGGAGCCACCACTCCATACACATCCTCAGCCCACTCCCTCATTCTAGCACTCCCAGCTTCAGCTTCAGAGGCCCGTGCTCACAGGAGCCTCCCAACTTGGCCAGGGGAGAGCAGAGTTCCAACAGCTGGGCCAAAGCTGGAGTGAAGAAGGCGCAGCCTGGGAAAGAGGTAGCAGCGGATGGGAGGTGTTATCAAACCCAGTGTGAGGAGGAAAGGTTACAACTGCCATTAAAGCAGGATGCCCACTCTGCAGTGACCTTTTTAATCAGCACCCTGAGGCAAGGTGGAGTCAAAGCAAACAGTACACAGCCCACCACACCCAGCTGTATGCCTACGCCTAGGCTGTGGCCTCCCACCACTCCACTGTGTGAGCAACTACCAGCATAGAGCAGCGGCAGTGACCCCAAGGCCACAGCAATTCCCAGGGATCCAACCAAAGAACTGGAGCACAAAACTAAGAGAGAGCTGCAGATGGAGGTGGATCACATGGCCCCACGCTCTTCTCACTACAACACCAAGCAGGAAGCATGAGCGGAGTTACTGGGCTTCAGCTCCCACCCTAAACTCCCTCTATGAGCACCTTAAGTCTTGGTGACCCACGTGCTCAATACGTGTTTCCAACAGAAACAGGATGGGTCCACGGGCTTCCAGACTCACCCTAAAATACCAATATGAGCAGCAAGAAGGACTTCATACTGCTTGCATGTATGAATCCATACTGACAAATTACACCAAAAGCAACAGTCCTGGAGTCCAAGAGACAACATACTCTACACAGAAGACCCGAGAAAATCCTCCAAATCTCTCCTAGAACTAATAACTAAATTTAGAACACACGCTGGACTACCTCAATGAGCACAGGTGGGGAGACCTCATACCACTTGTGCCCAGCATTGTAAGTGCACCCAATGCGCAGCTGTAAGGGGTGGGGAGCAGCAGCACTGGAGATCAATTAGACCAGGCCCCCAGGAGTGTCTTGCTGGGTCAGAGCCTGGAGGTCTGTGGGGGCAACTCTGTGGACTCAACTGGGCCTGAGGGAGCACCTGATAGGGGCAGGGTGGAGCCTGACGGTACTCAGGGGCAACCCCAAGGACTTGACTGTGCCCCTGGGAGTGCCTCACTTGGGTGGAACCCAGCGGTCTGCACGGGCAACCCTGTAGACTGGTTTGGGTCCCCAGGAGCACCTCGCTGGGGTGGAGCTTGGGGTTATGGCATAATTTGAAACAGCCATGTGCCTTCCCAAAGTGAGAGCTCAAGGGAATAAATAAACCAAAAAATACAGTTACTGTCAGAGGGAAGACAATTCACTGGATGGAAGAACAATGGAGATGAGGGTGGAGAAAACTGATTAATCAAATGTGCCATCGTTTGTATAACTGAGTAATAATAGTGAAGATGTCATTTTGTATTACAGCATTCATTTTTAACTCCCAATATCTGTTCTGTAATTCTGTGTTTACTTTATCATGTATGTGTTATTCTGTTTTATAACTGAGCAAGAAATGCAAAGATAACATTATGTAATACAACAGCCATTGTTAATCCCCTACTATCTTCTGTGCAATTGTGTATTTCCTTCATTGTTTTTGAGATAACTGAGTAATGAATCTGAAGATGATATTATGTAAAACAGCATTCATTGTCAATCCCCTGCCATCTTCCCCATAATTTGTGGATTTCCTTATCATTTTTGTGTTATTTGAGTTTATATTCTTTTATCTTTAAGATTAAAAAAAACATGGATATCATGTAAGTAGAGAGTAGCATACTGGTTAAAAGAAGCTGGAAAATATGTTAAAGGTGGAGGAAAGATTTTTCCAGTAAATACTAAGCTGCAGTGTTCTATTACACAACAAAGTGAATATATTTAAAGTAATATATAGGGCTGGGGATATAGCTCAGTGGAATAAGCGCCTGCCTAGCAAGCGCAGGGTCCTGAGTTTGATCCCCAGTACCGCCAAAAAAAAAAAAAAAAGAAAAGAAATTTCTCACATAAAGTAATATATAATAATAATAGTAATAATATATACTATGTACTTCAAGGTGCCTGAATGTTTTTGAACATTTTTACCACCAAGAATAATCATTTGAGACTGTGAATATGCTAATTTCTCTGATTTGATCAATATACAGTGATCAGTGCTGAACCATCATACTGTGCACTGTAAGTATGTGCAATTGTTGTGCCAATTAAAAATATGAAACAATAAAAATGCTTGAAAACACATAAACTACTCTTCCAACTCCTCTTCCTTTTCTGCCAGATCCTTTGTTTCTTCCAGGCTCACACCTTGCCTGCTCTTCTCAGTACCCAACCTTGCCCAGACTTTCATTAACTACCACCTTTGGGGCTCCTTTGGCCTCGCTCTTGGGTTGTATTTTCTTTTTCCAATAACTTGCATATTTTTTCACTGTTAGCATGTCTTTCAGTGCAACCAAACCCAAAACCTTAAGCAGCTTCCTGAGACAAGCCAACAGAATGTAAATCTGTTGTGAATTTGCAGGTTTGAAATGTCATCTTCTTTCATCGGTAGTTTGGTCATGGACACACGTCTAGATTGAAATTAGGTTTCCAAAGACACAGAGTCATTGTCTTCTGAATCAAATCATTACTGATTAGAAACTTGACGTTATTTATTAATCCTTTGTATGTGATTCCTTTTTCTCTCCGGCAACTTCTGTGTCCTTTGTCATTGAGGATCTGAAATTTCAACACAATGTACTATTGTATGGGTCTGTTTTCTCCTTTACAGTGGGTAACTATGATTCTGTTTAATGTGATAACTGATGTTTTAGATACTTTAAGGAAAATCTTTCCTCGGTTTCCTCCATTTTATTCCTTTGGGGACACTTTGTTTTGGGATATTGCTCTCCCTCAGCTGGTTCTGATGTTTTTATATTTTCTGTATTGTAGTTTTGTAGTTTCTTTTCTCTATTTTCTAGGACACTTCCCCAACTTTAGCCTCCAGTTTTTCTGCCTTTGTGTTTAGGACTTTTATTGCTGTTGTTTTCACAATTTTTCTTTTAGTACCATCTGGATTTACACTGAGTTTTCTTTATTCACCCATTCTTCTCTCTAAATAGTCTCTGTGAAATTGAGGCTTCTAATTTTACATTTTTAGCTGCTCTGCTGTGAGCCCTGTGGCTGTGCTGCAGCGGGCCCTGCAGTTGCTCCGCAGCGGGCCCCGCGGCTGCTCCACTGTGGGCCCTGCAGCTGCTCTGCTGAGGGCCCCGCTGAGGGCACCCTATGGACTGGACCCGCCCCCACCCATAGCACGGCGACAGGGTGGAGCCAGGCGGTCCGCTGTGAGCATATGTGCTTTTCCACCTCCGACCATGGCAGTTTGTATACACCCATGTATGTTATAGTATAGTCTGAGGCAGCTATATCTCTTCCCAAGGTGAGAGTCCAAGGATATAGATAAACCCAGGAGTACAGTTATTATCACAGGGAAGATGACTGATTGAGTGGTAGGGCAACGGGGATGAGGGAGGAGAAAAGTTGAATGATCAAATGAGCCATCATCTGTGTAACTGAGTAACAAAGGTGAAGGTAACATTATGTAGGACAGCATCCAGAGCTAATTCCCTACTATGTTCTCTATAATTCTGTATTTCTTCAATCGTTTTTGTATTAACAGAAGTGAAGATAACTCTATATTATACAGCATCCAGTGCAAATTCCCTACTATCTTCTCTATAATTTGGTATTTCCTTTAATGTTTTTGTGTTAACTAATGTGAAGATAACATTATGTAATACAACATCCAGTGCTAATTCCCTACTATATTCTGTATAATTTTGTATTTTCTGTATTGTTTATGGCTTATTCTGGTTCATATGTCTCCATTCTTT